>MU226316.1:2890865-2920514 GCA_018584345.1 Thuja plicata
ATGCCTGGTCGGTGCTCTCTGATTGTGACCTCTTAGAATATGCAGGCTCTTATGCCTCCTCTAGCACTGCTCCATGGTAAAGCCCCATATAATATGTGGCCTCTTGGCCTCTGCGTCCCGCCTCTCTCTGGGCTGCCATATCATCGGTCATCATCTGACCCAACCCTGCTGCACTGCCTGCTAGACGCGCTATATCATAGTCTGCCATGTAATCCTCTGCATATCTACATGATAAATCTTGGTCTACTGTCAGAGTCACTATCTGTGCTAACATGGCTGCCAGCTCCTCCTCTCGGTCTCCAAACTCCTCTATCATAGCAAACTCCCCGCTATCCACCCAAGCCTATAAAATGTCCAGTGCCCGCTACGCACTGTCCCCTCGAGCTGTCTCTGATGATAGCTCCCTCTGTACCTGGGTCACCTCTGTCTAAAGGCTGCTGGTTGTAGCCTATGCTATGGTTAATAATCCCTGTAATCATAGAATCTCAGCCTGTGTGCTCACCTTAGTCGCTTGAGATGTCGCTAATATTCCCTGTACTCTCCCTAGCTCAGTCCGCAAGCTATCTTGCTCTACTAAAACTATGTTGTGTGTCTCCTGGGCTATGTAGCCTGCTGGTGGTCCTTGTCCCTATGGAGGTCCCTATGGTGGTGGCCCCTGTGGTGCCTGTGGTGGCCCCTGCGGATCCTGCCCCTGTCCCTGTACATCAGGTATGATAGGCGTCTGCCCACCTCCTAGTATCTGCACCTGCCCCCTCTGCCTTGGTACTACCACCCTAGGCTAGACTCTCCTCCCTCCAGCCCCTCCATCTCCTTCCTCATTATCATCACCCCCTATCCTCCTCCATCTCCTCTAGCCCCTGGCTGCTCGTCCTCCTGAATGACCCCTTACACTATCACTCTCACGGGTCTGTGCACCACCCACCACTGTGCATATGCAGGAACTACCCCTATATCCTATAGTGACTCTCGAACCCTGATCCAGGGGATCTCAATCATACCCATGAATGATGCTCATGCTATCCGCGGATCTGCACCAATCCCCCACATACTCCCCACCTCTTGGGTAACCAACTGATGAGGAAACCCGTCTGGTACTGCCTCCTGCACCTGACCCATCTGCCTCCGTACCCTGGATGACATGTATCTTGATATCATATAAGCCGTCCTCCCGAAAAACCAGCAGTCAGTCTACACAAACCTCATGTAGTATGAGTCATAGAATCCATCCTCAGCATACCCATCCTACTGTGGGGTCTCATGGCCCCAGGCCTTACATCCTACATAGGGTGCCCACAGTATAGCCCCCATCTCATCTAGTCTCCTGCGCCAGTATCCCACAAAATTTGTGGCCTCATAACTGATCGGTGACCTGTACCTGCAAATAAAGGGCTCATATGTCGCTTGGGTCTCCTGATGTCTAATTAGTTGTATGACCATAATATGCTTCCACGCCCATACTAATAAGAGCGTACATCGAGGACCTAGTGCCCTACCCTTGCCGTAGGTGCACATATGGAGATCATAGTATAACTAACCAAGGATAATGTATCTCTAGCATTACTGGTCACCGTCCTCTACCATGATGCTCAGCACTTGTGCCCAGCCTATGGGGAACCCCTTGCTTGCATGATCAGGCATGAGACGTCCCCTATCAACCCCACTAGATATAGTTCCAGTCACCGTGGCCGTGGCTCCATGGTCATAGCTCCTGTCCACAACATCCACTACCATGTAATTGGAAGATATATAAACCTCCGTCTGAGGGCCTTCTCCATATAGGGCTCTAACCCCTCCATGTAATACTCTGGTATGAGCCCCTGAATGGGCACTCTGTAGATCCTCCATATGTCATGGAGGGTGATAGTCTCTTCCCCTGTAGGGAAGTGGAAGCTCGAGGTGGTACTGTGCCACCTCTCTATCAATGCAGACATGAGCGCATTATGTGCTCGAAGATGCGGCCAATGCCGCATGTGCTCTAATCCACACAATGTCACCTGTCCCCACTCTATCGCTGTCAAGTGCTACTCCAACTCCATGGTCACTAGGTAGCACTCCCTGGCTTGAAATGTAATAGTCTCCTCCTACAGTTAGCAAGCAAATGTCAGCAATCAGATAGCATGTTGGGGCATTGAAAAATGTCCCAGGCCTATCCGAGGCATCAAAAAATGCTCCCAGACCCTTATCTTTTCTCTTCTTCTCTTTCCTTCCATTTTTTGGGTCAATCCAGACAGACAGCGGTTGACCATCACAGACAGCAGACTTTCACAGTCGTCAGTCTGCAAAAATGGTAGATCTCCGCAGATGTCAATCTACAGAGATGGTGGTTTAGGCTGCCGCCTCCCTTGCTGCGCAGACGACGGTGTCCATACATCGCCATCTCTACTGTGCCATTTGTCTTCCCCCTACCCTCACAGATGGATATTGGTCGATCTCCGTCTACATAGACGTTGGTTGCTTGTCGGTCGTCTGCGAGGACGGCGGTCTGTCAATCCCCGTCTGTGCAAACGGTAGTCAAGTGATTGCCATCTTTGCTGCGCGTCTCTTTACAAGTATTTATTGCACCTAGCTACCCTCCTAAAATAATAAATGTGTAAATGACAAAGTTGGTGCTCGACTAATCACTGGTGGTTCCGCATCAGTAGGTCACAGGTGTACCTAGATGCACTCCCCAAGCTGTGCTCGCTCTCGTTGCGCTGCCATTACTCTCTACTTCTTCTCTCTTTTTTCTCTTTGTGAGTGAAAGTGACTTGTCCATGGGCCCCGGTGGACTATTTATAGCCCCTTGGGACCCATTTCTTCTGTCGGTCTCCCCTTTTCTCATTCTGGTCCCCATTTGTTTCCACCATTTTCTTGGACACGCCATGCAATTGGTCTACTTTTCCCATTTTCTTGCCTTTTAGAGAAAATTTTATTAAAAAATTATATTTTTTCCTATTGTTTTCTCGAGGGGGCACCCTCCTCCGCTCCCGCTACCGTAGGTTTTCTGACCTCTCTATGGCATCTTATTTTCTTTTCTTTGATGCAACATCACGTTTGACGATGCATCAAAGAGGGAAAAAATATAGACGTCCAAAATCGTCCTTATATTAATTTAATTAATATTCCCATAACATTATAGTTAATTTTAATTAATTATATTTGTTATATTATTCTATCTATTTAATTAAATATGATTCACTTTCCTTAGTATTTGAATTTAATTTAAATACTGCCCCCTTTTAATGTATTAAATCTTATTTAATACATTATCTCTCATTGATTCCCTTTAAATAACTTTTTAATTTATTTATTCCTTCACATGACTTAAATTCTACTAAACTAAATTAATCTAAATTTTAAATTTATATTAAGCTAATTTGAACCTAGATCCTACCCTACCTCCCATCACTCTCATCAAATAGACCTATCTATTAATTAACTAAGGTTAATTAAGCTAATTTCTTGATTCCTACACCAATTAGTCCTAATTATTTGCTCACACATGTGTGAGCAAATTTTCAAAAATTGACTTTTCTAAATAATCCTTATTTGGTGCCAACAAGGTTTCTTACACCTATGATGACACTTTTTTACACTTTCCAAAAGTGTTTCATTGGTCCAAAACTCTTACACCTCTTACAAGATCCTTCACATGTGTACTTTAAGTACACTTTGACTCATCACATCAAAAGTTGCTCACACATGTGTGAGCAAAGTGGGCCTCTTGCATGGATTATGTGTCCCTCATGTGGCACCTATGTAGATGCCACATGAGCTCTACCTCATCCAAGCCCTCTCTCTCTTCCAAAAGCTCTATAAATAGAGGCCTTTGTCAAGAGCAAATCATCTCCCATTTATGCATTGTTATCATGCTAGTATAGCTCTAAAATTTCTTAGTATATTTCATGTTTTATGCTCATTAGTTCATAGTTGAATCTAGAAATTACATGTTAGGATAATGACAAATGAACTTATTTCTATTGTCTTATGCATATCATCTTAGTTTAGCTTCTTGAATCTTCATTATAGATATAGTCTTGCATTTGCATTCATGGTGAAGGCTTGAGACAAGTTTTCAATACTTGTTTCTTGAGTTCTTCACTCATTTCAATCACTTAGTTTGCATTTTTTCAATCAAATAGTAGGATTTAAATATTGTGTTGGGACAGCACACCCACACACCTCTCTAAGAGAAAATCAATAAGTCTTGGGTGCACTTGTTTGGCTCATCAGAGATTGTGATGGATCTCTTGTTATTTTTTTTGATAGTATGCTTTTAGACATGTTTAATGTAGTTATTTGATATATATCTCTAACGTTTGCATGTCTGAGCGTGCTCCCAACAAGTTAGGTTTCATCACATACAAGTAGTTGCTACAAATTTTTTGTTAGGGTTTCATCTTTAACTTTTATGACATCTTCAACAATTTTCTTGGCATCATCAACAACTCTTATTTTTTCAAGTTCTTCAACCATCCTGACAAACTGACTTTCAAGCTCTCTTTTCAAATGCTCCAATTCTCTTTTGAGTCTATTTTTTTTATCCATTATATTTGCAATTTCTTCTAATTCTTCAGATAAACTACCTTCAGATAGTTGTTCAATATAGTCTTGAATTTCACTTAATTTCTCAGCAAGATCTCTTCTCTTAGCAAGGGAATGCCTCAAAATTTCCTTTAGTTCATTGATAACTTTTCTTGCGTCCTCAAGTTGCTTTTCATACTCTTATCTATCCATGTTGACTTATAGGGATCTTTTACTCAAGAGTTTAAGCTTAATACTAGGAGGACCTAAGAGCTTTCATACCAATTGTTATAAATCTTATGACTAAGAGGGGGTGAATCAGTACAAATAGGTAATGAACAAATTCAACCACCGATATGATTATTTGCACTAACAACTTCCAAAACACAAAGAATATAACTAAAGTAAACAAATAACTGTAAACAATGTTAAGAATCCACAACCTTAACACATATAACAAAGGTATTTTATCATGGAAACCCTTGTTAGAGGGAAAAAACCATGGTGGGGATGACACCCACAAGCCCAATACTGCAGTAAATGAGTTTTTCCTGTTAGGAGTTACAAATACCCTTTCTAAGGGTTTACCCTGTTAGGAGTGATTAGTACACTATTACAAGTAGAAATAGATCAGATAAGATCTACCTCGCTAGAGGATTTAGAATCTCAATATAGAATTCACCCTATTAAAGGATTTACAAATAAGAACATGTCAAAGTTCACCCTATTAGGGGATTTGACCTACTACAACTATTAGGGAACAACAACATTGTTGATCTATAGAATGGCACTAATTGCGTATCAGATCCTTTTTGCGCCTTTCCTTCCTGACACTATACTCATCTCTTCTCCTTTAATTTGTGACTGCCCATTCTAAAAATACGATCGCAACCCTAAATCAAATGATTTAGTGCTCCCCATATATAGACTGTCATTAATTCACACAAGACCTAGAAATTTCCATCACATTCAGCTTCAAAATATTAACCAACCTCCTTGAAATTAGCATCAAAAACATCTAATATGTCATCCTTAAAACATATTACCAATATTAAAATTAATATGTCGGCCTCAGATCCACCACCTTAATTAAATTAATAAGAAACTCTAGTTGGTGATCAGATAGGTAAACTGCCTTCACACTCAAAACATAATTCAATCAAAACTTAAGATAAACTATTTTGGTTGGAATCATGGATTCCACATACCATATACATACTATATCTCTAATCACAACATATGAATCTTTCCTTAACTTGACCGCTACCACAATCTATATCAGATACTATTCTTCCTAAACACCAGTCAATGTTCATAGTTGATCTTCCCTTTACCGATCATGTATAGTTCTTACCAATCACTGTAGGTTAGAGAGTCTTTCATCTTTTAGCAGCCAAATGGTCACCCACTACCTTTAAAATGTTGTAAAGATCTCATAGCTTGTTTTCTCCCTTGGTTTATAAACATGAATTCACGTCTCTATCTTACGGCTACTATTTGTCAAATAGGTCAAGTAGTCATTGTAAAAAGTTGTAATTTGTCTACAAGTTCAGTGAATATCGATGGAAAGTGTTCTCAGTCCTATGTTCATATGTAGTTCTTATGATAGTTGATGTTTTGAAAACTTGTATTCATAGAAATAGCTTGAAATCAAACTCAATAATTTCCAATTTATCCTCATATATATGTCCAAGATCTTATGAAATCACAAATTAAGGACATCTTGGTTTTATCTTTTGTATTGTGTTACAATTTTGTAAATGGTTTTTGATGTCTCTGAAGTAGAGAATTAAAATTTCTTAAATCATTTGTAGAGATCTTATGTGATGTGTATATGAGTAATATGTATGACTTGTTCTTAATTTTAATAATCTTTATTAATAAAATATGTTAATTGAGTGGGAACTTATCTTTCTAATCTTTAAATTATAATATTTTCAAGGTTAGGCTTCTTTCGTGACTATGCATATGACACTAGTCAAAATCCTATGTTTATTAATTTCAGCTTAAATATCTAAAATCCAAAAAGAATATTTTACTTTTATGTTTGTTTTCAGTTTAGTTTATTTTGGTTTTTAGTTATAGGATTAGAATTTTCTATTTACAAGACCTCAAAGATTGATAAGTACATAGCCAAAAGGAAGGAAGGTCATACAATTTCTTGATTCCGTATATTGGAAACATATATGTCACAATATCCATAAGAAAAGGGGATTTAGGATCAAAAGAATATCATTTTTGGTTCACCTTCCTAGGCCTAACATAACCTAAAGTGGAGTGGTTTGTGATTAATCCCTTATCCTTGATCACATCTTGTTATGTTGGCCACTGATCGAAAGCTTTGAATATTGAAGATTGACTATCTCAGAGAAGTTTTTGGGAAATCAGTTTGGAACACCAACATAGCTCTTTCTTGACATATTGTTGGAGGCAAGATTATAGGATAAATCCTATTTTCATATGTTTGTTTCTAGTGGGTTCTCTCTATAGGGTTTTGAGTTGGGCCTATGAAGGGGTTTCCTATCCCAGATATTATTTCCTTAGGCTAAAATTCTTGGTGTATTTGGAGATATTGGAGGAATATAAGTATCTAGGAATTTATTTTCACAATGAACTCAATTGGGAAACATGTAGAACAAAAAGGATTCAAGGAGGTTAGAGAGGTCCTTATCTTTTATAGAGTAAATGCAAGAAAGAAGAGTTATGAGATTAAGAAACCAAGTAAACTCTTTTTGGTTTGTTGGTCACATTGGTTGTCCTCTATGGGTCTGAGGTCTGGGGGAGAAACATATCAAAACACAAGTGGTGGTATGTATAAATAATTAAAAAGCATCTAATTACTATAAATCTCAAAGTCAAATCAATATTTCCATATGAGATTATTTTGGTTGAAGCATGAATATTTTTTATAGAAGCATCAACAATAATTTGTCTAATAAGTTACTTTAAAAAATAAAAAACATGGATAGGAATCACTGGCCCAAAATGGTGGTTGAATAGGAATTATACAAAAGAAATAATTAGATTGGATGTAAAAAAACAACAATATATTTGTAAATGGGACATTAAATTGCATGAATTCATCAAGACTAATGAAAAGTTTAAAAAATCATATTGGAAAAATTTAGGATTGCAATGTGGTCAAAATATAATGGTTGGAAAAAGTCCCATTATGTCAAAGAGTTCAACCTCACAAAGGAACATGGTGAAAATATTATATGAGGATCACAATCAAGGTAAAATCTACACTTCTAGTTGTGTAGTTGAGAACTATTTTGCACCATCTTAGATGTCAGACAAGAAGATGAATGATCCCCAAAGAAGAGTGGGGAGAGAGGAATTTATATTTTATGTAGTAGGGTGTGATTGAAATAGATTAAATTTTTATCATGTAATGTGTTTCTTATCAAAATATTCATGCTTAGTATTAAAAAACTTTGAGGTTGGTAGTATAAATGAGCTATTTAGGAGACAAGACTTCATGACACTGGTAGCTTATTGATTAAGATTCAAAATAGGAGAATAAATATAAAAGAGGATCTTGAAATTTGTTTTGGTATGTTTTTACTCTTGGTCCCTACTCATGGAAATTATTAAAATTCATTCATTCATTCATTCATTGGTGTCAACACCTTCGAGGTTGTTAGTGTCAAGGGCCTTGTTTTAGTTGGATTTCTATGTGAGGGTGCTCCAAAAAGGGAATGGGTTTTGCCTCTATGGAGATGAATCTAGATGGGTCCTCTTGTTCCCATCCTATTTCAGAGTTACCACATGTTGGTTTTGGCATGTAATGGTCTGAATATTGTCTAAGGATTCTTCTTGATCTTTACTTGAGAATATCAGTTTTCCCTGGCCATTTATGGACCGTATGCTTGGTGATATTGTGTCTACTACTGGATCTTACTTAAGGATACATGATGCATTGGTTTATAGAGTTGTTTCATTCTAGGATAATTTCCTCATTGGAAAGTTCTCTAGCCCCTATCCAAATATTGGTTTTTTCTGTGGCTAGGCCTAAAAAAATGGAGTGTTATTGGTTATATCTAGGTGGATACAACATCAAATGGGTTCTTTATGTTCTCCCTTTAGGTTGTTATGAAGAATAAGATACCATGTTTGGTGGGAATTAGATTTTGGACAATTTTATCATCCTCTTGAGAAGATGAGATACTGTATTTTTTGTGCCCAAGGAAATTTCAATTGGGTCCCTATTTGGAAGAGGCTCCTAGTGCTCCCTTTGGAATATTTGGATGAAGATATCTTTAGAACTATTGATAACACTCTTGGTTCATTTTTATCAATTGATGGGGTCACTAAAGACATGAAATGGATGGTTATGCTAGATTTTTAATTTATGTTGAGAATGGAAAGGTTCTTCCAAATTCATTTGTGAGACCTACATTAGACTGTCATAGTCTTACTGCTTATTATTCATGCTTTCAGTAGTTTTATGTTTAGACATACTTTGACTATTGGAGACTCTTATGTATTTGAGGATCTGTTGAGTCCCATGTTATATATATTCAGTACCTGATTATGTAATCAGGGTACACTCGAGATACTACATGTTATGATTCAGTTTCAGTTTATGATGATGCCATATATGAGATTTATTGTGTAGAGGTAATTATGATAGAATTTGGTTTAGGAAACCGATGATATGCTTATTTAAGTTTGAATGCAGATATAGTTTATATGGAATGTATTTTTGATGTTGTATTATGCTTTCATATCATGTGGTTTTGGACCTACTGATGTGTGTGATGAGTGTGTAGGGATAGTTGACCATGGATCTAAATCAGGGACCCAATATTAAAAAATATGTGAAATTTTGTGCATTCCAAGGTCCTGTTTATATAAAGAAATATGGACCTTGTTGTATATGTGGTTTATTTGTAAATTTGGTTTTCATGTGTGTATTTAAATTAGTTCATGTTAATGTGAATAAGCCATGTCATTTGTTTTAATATATTATGCCAATTTTGGCAATTGTTGCAATTTAGCGTTGACATGGATAGTAAAGGGAACCATGGTTAGGTGTAGGGTTAACTAAGGTTACCTAAGTGTAGTACCCAAGCCTACCCAAGGTTAGAAGTTTCTAGATGGTCAACTTGACTTAGAAATTCGTGAGTTAACTTTAGGTGTAGTTTAGGAGGGTCTTTTAGGCTCCCAGAAGGTAATCGGGGTCAGTTTTAGCTACCAAACTTGGTACCCTAGAGATTAGGGGTTATTTTAAGTCATAAATGAGCCTATAAACTCATTTATTTCTCCCCTAAAGTCTGATTTTCAAACTTGAGAGAATTTGAAGAGGAGTGTAACTTTGGTTAACCTCTCTTTTCTTCCAAGATTACAATTTACTCCTTTCATGGAGAATGAAGGCAAGTGGGAGAAAGAGATGGTTAGGGTCTTGTCACCTTTGGTTAGCCTTGGATATTTTGGAGGTTTTTCCTATATAGGGAAGGTTTTAGGAAGAGTTGGGTGTTCACCCACTCTCTACTCTTAGAGACAGGTTTTAGATTTGAAAGAGCTTTTCGAGAAGGAGAATAGGAAGGATAGCTTTTAGAGTAAATTTATTTTGTTCATGTATGTTCTTGAGCTTGAAACTCCATTAGTGGATTCCTATGCATTTTATGGTTATTTTTAAAAAAAAATGTTTGGTGTTTTATTTTGTTGTGCTTTTATTTGTGATTTATTTTGAATGAGATTCTTCAAGGCACACTCACCCTTGGGAGGGCAGAGTAACCTTGAAGGGGGTGGTAGAAAAAGACTCCAGTTTAGTGTAGAGTCTCCCATGTGAGGAGGGAAAGACATGGGATTTCATGATACTCATGATGCCAAGTATGGCCTGAGGGCTTCTGGGGGGTATAAGGAGGTTTATATCATGACTGTATCTTGTGTAGATGGTCATTCCAAGTCCATGTGTGGCTTATGTTTTCATTTATGATACTTTGGGAAGTTTTCTTGTGTTTGAGTTTTATGTTGTGCTATCTGTAAATTGAGTAATGCTTGTTTGTCTCCCATTCTAATTTGGATCCTCAAGCTCGGGGGTGACCTTCTAAAGGTCTAGGTTGGGAGGTGAGCCTCCATGGTCAACCTCTTATCTAGCAGGTTCAGCTAGATGCCTGGTGTGTGCAAAGTAATTTGATTCAGGGATCAATTGGGAAATTTATGACATTGTGGCCTTCATTGTATAAAAATTTCATTGTTGCATAGTTATACTGAAAACTTATGAATATTGTAATCTTATATTAAATTGTAACTTTTTGTTCCATATTGTAAGATGGATGTCCTATGAAACTGTAAACATGCTTTATTCATGAATTGGAAAGAGATTGAGAACTTATAATTTGTGTGTTTAATAAATCTCCTTAAATAAATTTTCAATAGATAAAGAAAAATATAGATTCTCATTATTTAGATGATCAAGGTTCTAATTTTTATTGAAGGCATTAAATAGGCTTGATAGATAAATTGATCTTTCATAGGGCTATGCACATTGTTTAAATAAACCAATCTATCCTATCTTAGTACATATTATTTAAAATCTAAGGTTTCTTATGCTTCTAGTTGGGATTATGAATGTAAATATTATTATTGGTAAATTTAATATTGCAACCATTTAAAAAAAATAGAAGTTTAATTATTTATTTGGTATTTAGTGTTCTTGAGGAAAGAATTTATATAATCTTTTTACACTTAGAGCATTCTGAAAATTATTTCAAAAATCAAATTTGCTTTTTTTTTTTAAATTCTTTCCACCATTGTTTAAGGGATAAAATATAGATTCTTTTAAGAAATAAAAATTAAAAAAAAGGCCCTACATGCCCACTGTTTTGTCTCAGTCATTTTTACACCGGTCATATTTTTTTATTGTTCTTATGCATGTCTTATATATGTATCTATGTATGTATGTATGGTTTTAAGAAAAGTAATTTGATCGCGGGTTTAGAAGAAAAAAGAAATTTGTAATAAAAATTCTTTTTGTTTGTTACGGGCTGTGTATGCCTTGGTGTGCAGGCGGGAAGGCCCTACATGCCCACTGTTTTGTCTCAGTCATTTTTACACCAGTCATATTTTTTTGTTTTTCTTATATATATATATGTATGTATGTATGTATGTATGTATGTATGTATATAATTAGTTTTAAAAAAATGAATTTGATCACGGGTTTAGAAGAAAACAAAAATTTCTAATAAAAATTCTTTTTGTTTGTTATGGGCTGTGTATGCCCTGGTGCGTGGGCGGGAAGGCACCTCCGCACCCGCGGCCTTCCCTTGTTAAGGGAGGAGCGGGGGGTGTTGGCCCCGCCGTGACAGCGCCCCCAGGGGGAAGCTCGCCCAGGCCGTGACCTCGGTCGCTAGCCTCCAGCGGCCGACGTCGGCTTGACCCCTTTCCACCACCACACCAGAACAACCCCACCACTTCCGTCCTCCTTCATCGCCGCCCTATGCGGAATTCCTCCAACAATGAGCCCTTGCAAATAGATTATTAGGGTAGGATTAATAAAATAATAAAAGATATTAGTATTATGGTAAAGTTTATTCATAGAGATTTTACGGTTAGAAGATTACTTTATCAATGTTTTTTTTTATTGGTTCAGGGTATTTCAAATTTTATGGATAATAAGGTATTTTATATGTTTTAGCATAAGCATAAAGAGGAGAAACCAATTCAATGAAAAGGATTTATAAACTTAGTTTTAGTTAAAATAAGATAAGGTAATATTTCTTTTTAATTGTATTTATTAGATTTCTTTTGTATGAATTAATGTTGCTTGATTAGATGTATTTTGAAAGATAGATTAGATTCTAAAATTAAATTAGATTTATTTTTAAACTCATATTGTTTTTATTTATTAGAGATTATTATAAATGAGATATGATGGGATTTAAATATTACTCTTTTGTTAATTTCTAGATGGTGTTAGTCATTTTTATGTTAGGCTATTAATTTCTTTTATTAGGGGATATTATTAATTTATAAATAAATGTTAGGTTTGAGCGTATATTATTTAATTAAAATAAATCATATTAAGTTAAATAGTTTTTCGATGTTATCATCAATCAAGGGGAATTTTAATAAACCTTAACCTTCGCGATATACACCATTTAGGGTATTATTGTTACTCTTTGACCGATATCGTGTACGGTTGACTTTTGGTCAACCATGGTCAAACCTAGAACGACCATCCCAATTTTTGTGTCAGGTGTTTCCTGTATCCCCTGGACCCTAGGTTTTCAGTTTCGTACCTTTTAGAGGTGGTTGACATTTTGGTCAACTCTGGTTGACTTTTGGGTCAACTATCTCAATTTGCATCCATGAGCCTTCCTAAGGGCTTAGCAGGCCCTAGAGACTTCCTTTTACATAATTTAGGGTATAGTTGACTTTTGGTCAACTATCTCAGTTTTGCATGCAGATCGAAGCATGTAGCTTAGGGATCCCTGTAGGATAGCTCTGAAAGCTAGTCCACCTAGTTTGATCTTTCTGGTTATTGTTTTTCCTCTGCACTATTTTTCATACAAGTGTTACCTTTTGTTTGGTGTGGAGCTTGATCAGTCTCCAATTGGGAGATTGTTGATATTGTGGCGACTGATCATGTAGTAGGTGTTGATACTGTGGCCCTACTCATCTAGTTTCATGGATGAACAAGGTTACCATAGATGTCATTCTCATCACTGTGTATATTTTAAGAGATTGGATAATGGGAGTTACATTATCCTGTTATTCTACGTTGATGACATGCTTGTTGCTAGGTCCAATATGCAACAAATAAATGAACTTAAACATAAATTAGCAAAGTCATTTTCTATGAAGGATTTGGGTGCTGCTAAGCAAATCCTTGGTATGAGGATTACACAGGACATGAAAAATAGAACCTTGAATTTGTCCCAAAGTGAGTATATAAAGAAGGTGTTGAACAGATTTAATATGCAGGATGCAAAAGTAGTCAGTACACCTTTGGCTAGTCATTTCAAATT
The DNA here is from genome assembly GCA_018584345.1 of Thuja plicata. Taxonomy (NCBI): domain Eukaryota; kingdom Viridiplantae; phylum Streptophyta; class Pinopsida; order Cupressales; family Cupressaceae; genus Thuja; species Thuja plicata. The sequence continues at coordinate 2,904,347 of MU226316.1, forward strand.
GACTAAGGAAATGTGCCCACAGGCACAGGATGAGGTAGATAAAATGTCTAACATCCTGTATTCATCAGCTGTTGGCAGTCTGATGTATGCAATGGTATGCACACGAACAAATATTGCTCATGAATTGGGAGTTGTCAGTAGGTATATGAGAAATCCGGGTATGGAACATTGGATTGTTGTCCAATGGATTCTTCGATATTTGAGAGGTACTACTACAAAGGCATTATGTTTCATAAGATCCAGTTCTTCTCTGCGTGGACTTTTTGACTCTAATCTGGCAGGATATATTGATACAAGGAGGAGTACTATAGGGTATGTTTTCACTGTAGGGGGTACTACAGTCAGTTGGATTTCTAGATTGCAGAAGGTTAATGCACTTTCAACCACTGAAGCTGAGTATATAGCTGCTACAGAAGCTAGCAAGGAGATGATTTGGTTACAATGTTTTCTAGAGGAATTGGGTCAGAAGCAGGAAGATCACCCATTGTACAGTGATAACCAGAGTGCCATTCATCTTGCAAAGAATTCTTCTTTTCATTCAAGGACTAAGCACATATAGCTCAGGTATCATTTTATAAGGTCTATTTTGGAGGATGGCCAGTTATGGCTTGAAAAGATTCACGCAAGTGACAATCCTACAGACATGTTCATAAAGGCAGTCCCTAAGGAGAAGTTGGTTTCTTGCTTAGGTTCTATTGGGCTTCTTGACTGATGATCGTGAAGTTAATACACAGCAAGGTCTTTTTATCTAGTGGGAGTTGTGTGTACTACATTGTCGCCTGGTTTCAGTCTCCAAGTGGGAGATTGTTTGGTGTGGAGCCTGATCAGTCTCCAAGTGGGAGATTGTTGATATTGTGGTGACTAATCATGTAGTGGGTGTTGATACTGTGTCTCAGGAATAAGATTTTCTTTTTCAAGAAAAAGAAGACCGACATTGTAAAACCCTAAAATGGTCAATTTTAGAGGTTGCCCTAAAACACATGTTATAAGCGAATGAGATGCATAATTCATTGTAATGTTGGTGTACCATTTTGCTAGATAATAATAAAGGCTGGATGGCTGTGTAGGTGGACGTAGCCCAAGTTTTGGGTGAACCACGTTAAATCTGTGTGTTGTCTGTGTTAAGTTTTATTCTTCTTTTGTTTTCTGCATATAACTGTTATTCTTATATTGTTTCAGATTTGTCAAACCCTAACACCTTTGAGGTAGTGTACCCTTCCTTTAGTGTGTTTTAAAAATTTTTGATTGTGTTTTTTTAACCAACTTTTGGGCATGACATCATTTAATCTCTACTCCAAGATGGGGGTTTTCCTTTTGGGAGAAACTTATTGTCTATGAGTATTTCTCACCATTTTTCACTTACTTCCACAGAGTTGGGAATTTTTCCCACTTATATCATGATTTTAAAGATAATATCTATACTAATCCAAAAGAGATCCTTCCTTCTTCTAGGAATTCATTGCCTAATTTTGCAATAAATTATTTGGGTTTCTTAAGTGTGAGATCTACCAAAAAAATTAAGGAGTCTTGCTTTATGGACAAGCATGATGTTGTATGTCCACAATTTCATGTTCTAAATTTAGGCTTATAATTAAACCTTTTTGTTGTGTAATTTTTTAAGCCTTTGGAAGAGATTGTCTATTCCAATAAACTTAAGTTTTAAAGATGGTCCCATCGAGGCACAGAGTGAGGGTCTACACTCTCAACTCAAACAACTTTTCGACCAAATAGAGACATTTAAAGGAGATGTTTGAAAATTATGGGAAGTACCTAAGGTTATCTTCCCTAACTAGAAATTTTATATAAGTAGAGAGTGTTATACAAAAGATGAGGCTAGAAAACTCTACTGATGAAGCTGAGGACTTGCATATCTAGTTTGAATGTCAATCACACCTTTTTTATCTCTGCAAAGAAGAATTGGGATACATCATTTTTCCAACTAAAGGTAACTTACTAGAACATTTTTCCCTAAATAAGTAGAAGGATTGTTATAGATAAGTCAATTTTATCTTTATATAGACTTGAAAAGATTATTAGTACCCTTTTTTGGTCTTTTATCAGGACATTATGTACATAGCATTAGTTTTGAGGGTTCCTTCATCTTAGGGGGGTTTTTTTGGTAAATTTTATATAATAAATGGGGGTATGTGCATATAGGATTTATACACTTTGTTTTTTATGTTAAAGGGGGAGAGAGAAATGAAACATGTGATATAGGGTGTTTTCATCAATGACAAAGGAGAAGATTTTTGATATGTTATCATTGATTTCAACACATGCTCTCATTGATGACAACTAAAGGAGTATTGTGTATATGTGTTTTCAACAAAGTTCAAAAGAGATGTTTATATATTAAGATACAGATTAGAAGTACAGAGACGGTATAATAATATATATTAAGATGAGGATTAGAAGTACTCAAGTAAGGATACTAATCAGTTTCATGGAAGTGAAGTAAGTTCCATTTTTGTGCACTAGTTCATGCACATTATATTTTTGTATGGTGTAGATATGGGAACACATTTTTTGGGATGTGATCATGTTACTCGTAGTGATAAATTTTCAGAATGGTATACCTAATTTTAGTTAGAATGTTAAAAATGTTGTCCAAGGAATCCACAATACTTTTCTTAAGTTTTTCAGAGATTGAATTTTGGTCCACACTCCTTATTTGGATAGACATATGTTGGGATATTGGTTGATATTGTGCATGTATGAGGACATTGATGTTTTGTCATTGATGTCATCATATTTGTACTGTTGGTGACAATGTTCATGTGTGTTCCTAGTATGTTCAGTGAAGAGATTCATTTGGTACAATTACTAAATTAAAGATAAGAAGTTACAAAGGAACAGATGGTTTCATTGATGTATTTAGTTGATCTATGTCAACTTACAAATGCTAACATGATTATTTGAGTGAGCTATGAATGATTTACCAGAGACTGATATTCTTGTTATTCAAGAAGAGACAATATTTTAGTTATTGGATTAGTGTGGATCGGTTATGCAATATTCTTGGTTGCTAACCTAGTGGTGAGTTCAGGACTTGGATGTGTGTCCTCACCTTGACACTAATACATTTGGTATTATTTTCTGACGACAAATTCTGATGGAGGATACACTCTTTTGTGAAATTGGGGTTTTTTTTTTTAAATTCTCCCCAATGATGTCAGAATTCCAAAACTCTATTAGTAGACCATCAGAATTACAACGTCTGTGGGCTATACAAGAAAAGAAAAGTGAAAACCAAATCATTTTGATGTTAGGAAAACCAAAAGTGAAAAAATTGAGGGATGAAAGGAGCATGAAGGAGCAAAGGAGTGCGAAGGAGAAAAGGAGGCGAAGGAGCCGAATTGAGGTAGGGAAAATGTAAATGATTCTTTTAAATGATTAAGGCCTTTCCATTGTATTCAAGTCTAAAACCATGAGGATTAACTCAAAAATCTTAGAAAAAATCTTAAGGAAAAAAGTGTTTTCATTCCACAAGTCTTTATGGCTAAAACCCTGAATAAGAATCTCTTTCCTTGCTTTCAAATTCACTCTTTTTGCTGGCCACTAGCGTGGTGAAGGAGGGTTCCTACAGAGTTTTTAAATTTTGATGATGATGGTTATGCTTCCTAATGAGGAAATATTACAGCTCTAAGAACATTCAACATGTAAGTTCCCTTATTTAGCTCAAGCCATTTGTGTGCAGAAATAAAACAACATTCTTCTTTTGATTCTCTCTTCTTCCCATGTCATTTTAAACTCTAAAAGTGCACCTCTTACTACAAATGATGGAACAAGGTCTCCATTTTCCATGAGAGGTTCTCAACACTATAAAGAGTTTCAATTTGTAATCATCAAGGCCATGGGAAATAAGATGTTTTTAGGGTTTCAAAATCTGATACATAAATTGAGCTTGATGATCATGTCTCCCTAATATTTTATTTCTTCCTTTTGATACTAGGACATGGCCCTCTACACTACACATGCATCTCTATGATTTTTTATTGCAATTAAGGGTATTGTTTTAGATCAAAAAGCATGATTTTCTAATTTTTCATTTCAATGAAGGATGAGCTTTGTGCTTCTGTACTTATGAAAGGATTTTATGGGGTAGTATGATATGCTTGGCCCACTACTCCGGGGTGGTTTCTAAATTTTTGAGTGATCATGTCTATGAAAACTCTATCTTTTGTTGATGAAAATATCTTGAAAGTCTTCCTTGATATTGGGTAGGACTACCCTTCTTGGCCAATGTCATTCTACATAACAACAAACATTAACAGTGCCTAAACCGCCTCACAATAGGTACTAGTAATCATGCCAAAGCTTCTCCTAGGAATAGTATATTCAAACTAAGGATTACTTTTCCTACCATGAAGTGCATTTAAATTGCCAACCCAGGGGTGTATACTTGAAATAGGACAACACGATATGCGCACTAAGTCTCTCAAAGAGTCATACTACCTATGTTGTAGGAAGTAAAAATGCATGAAAGAGACCTACACTATTGTTGCAGGAAAGTAAACATACTCGCCTAATTACTGGAATTAATGCTGAAAAATGTAAACTTAACTTAAACCTATTCTATCAACCCATAGCTTTCACCATAATTATCCTTGCAAGTGCTGCAAAAACATACATGAATCTAATGCTGCAGGAATGAAATAGTAAACTCCTACTCAAAATGTTGTAAATGATGAAATTAAATCTAATCTACTCTAATATAATCCACCTCCCAAGTGGGCCCCCTTGGTTGGCTTTTGATAACTACTAACACAGAATGTAAGCCAAAATCACTTCATTATATCTCAGAAAGTGATTACATAAGAACAATGCACAGAATTGGAAAAGTAACTTGTTGTGCAAGATGCAACAATAATATATTTTTCAACTAACTCTGAAACTTACAATTAAATACCTATATATAGAGGATTGGTGATTATTCAAAGCATAAAGATAAGTTCTGACATAAATATTGCCATAGAATAATAAGGAAATGTAACAGCCCATGACATAATGTAAAATGACTGATTCAACATGATAATGAGCACTGAGGAAATATAGCAGAGCTATACTCCTATATTCCCTGAGATGGGTGGCTCCTCCAATGTAGCTGACGTGTCTTTCAGTGCCATGATGATTCTCTCCATCGCAGCTGAGACTTCAAAGTTTCTTCTTTAATTTTGTCGGCCACACTCAAACTTCTCCTTTTCCCTGGTAGGTTAGTAGCATGAATATATTCTGATAGCTATATGAAGCACTGCAATATATATAACATTTAGCAAAAAATGTCATAGCTAACTACCCATAAGATTGGTGATTCTAACTGTACTTATCACAAGTTCACATAGTTATAGGTTCACAAATGTCTTGGTAATGTTTTAAACAGAGTATCAAGATTAACATAAAACATAGTCAATTTATCGTCTCATCATCTGCCCCCCTGCAAGTAAAATGCTTTTCCTCAAGCATTGCATTTATTTTCTATTCGTCAAAACTCCCCGACCTTTGTTCTTCCTCTCCTTTGGCTCTTAAATATATAGTAGAAACCTATGGTATTTTCCTAGACATCCACCCTGTAGTCCTCCTGCAATTGATCAAACCTTGCAGCATTGGCATCATAAAAAGGCCATAGGAGCATATGTGGCTGCATTGTAAGGGGACAGCAGAGCTCACATCTAATCTTCCTGCCTAGCTGGATATACTTTGGTTCTCTATGGATTTCTTCCTCGAGGTAAATAGGTTTGTGTGGCTATGATTTCTTGAATGCTTCTAGGAGTCTATTCCACCCGCTTCTAGCACCAGCCAGGGCTCTCTGAAAAACAAAGTAGGACATCCTCTCATATTCTGCATAGACCTCTCCCCTGATAGTAAAGTTTTTCTTCTTAGTCTCAGATTTTATACTTCTATAGGTGAGGTTAAACCAATCCGTGAGGAGCATATCAGGTTTTCTTCTTTCAGTTCTTAATGGTAATGGTTCTGACTTCTCACGATCTTTGTAGTTGTCCAACTATCTTTCATAGTTTTCCTCATTATGCATCCAGGACATTAATGCCCTCAGGTGTATATCCCCAATATAAAGTAAAGGATTCCATTCAGTTTATCTGGGGATGATGAAATTATGCAAGCATAATTGACAGAGTAGGTTCTGTTGCCATGCAGGAAGGGTTTGATATAGGCCATAGAATTCTTGGGCCATTTTAAACTTAGATTCTATGTTCTTTAAGGTCATCATAAGCTGAAACAAAAGGTACTGTTCTTTTAAACAAATAACATAGACCCTAGGAGGAGGTCTACAAGTGATTATCTGATTAGACAACTTTAGGTCATGATCCATTCTCTATTTTTTCCTTGCCAATTGCTCCTTTAGGTCTGCTATTTCCTCATTTTGGTCTTTTATTACCCTTTTCATTTTCTTCTTTTCTTCTTTCCATAGGGTTGTTTTAAAAACAAATTTATTGTATAAGCCAAAGAGAAGTGATTGAAAAGTGGGTGGACCACACTCTTCTATCTGATTGTTCTGCCTCCTCTGTTCTCTCCATGTTTTCTCTAAGTAACTGGTAAACTAGGTTCTTTGATAAGGCACTAGGGCATTCTGTGAGTGGACTGACTAGTGAGGTATTTGAAACTCTTCCTCATTGCTTTCTGGGGTATTCAGATGATTCTCTTGAGGATCATTTTGACATATAGCAGGTTCATCATAAAATTTCTCATTTGTATTTTGAGAAATGTCCGGGACTTCAGGTTGAGTGGGGGAATCATCCAGAACATATTCCACATGGGGTTCTATATCATCTTGTTCAGGAGAAACTGATTGGCTTTCTGGTGCCACTTTAGGAAGTTGTCCTCTCATTTTAGGGCTTCTTTGCATAGGAGTTTCCTCAACCTCCATAGCCTTTTTCTTGATAGCCTTCTTCAATCTCTCTGCTGCAGGAGCCAATTTTCTTTTCTTTCCTTTCAAAGTTGTGGGGTTTTGTGGTTCGACTGCAAGAACTGAATTTCCTTCTCCTACTTTCCATTTTCCTTTATTTTGAATAGGGGTAGGGAAATTTCTCTCAGGAGAAGGTGAAGGCATATTTTATTGAAGTTTTTCGGGTTCTATTTCTTGGGTGGTTGTTTCCATAGATGGCTCAATGGTTTCTACATCATCATTGATGGGTTTCTTAGCAGGCTCAACCTGGGGTTGCAGGGTTTTAGTTTGAACAAATTATTACCATGATAAGGTAGAGACTTCCCTAAGAGATTTCTCAATTAGAAATTTGATTAGGGAAAGGTGGGTGACAAAATTTACATTTCCCTTTTGGGTTTCCTCAACACTGATACTTAGCATGTTATACAAGAAATTAGGAACATTTACTAGGAGATTATGCCTTACATAGCTAAGTAACTTGAAATGATGTGCATGCAAATTTGAAAATCTTTCCTCACATGTCAAATACCTGATAATGTACGTTGCTAGCTTGTTAAATGCCAGAGGAAGAGACATTCATTTGCACTCTTTCTTATTAATCTCGAGAGGAGGGTCACTTGGTAGGATAAACTGGGCCCGAGCCGACCTGGCATCATGCACATTTGGGTAATGTTCCCCAATTGATGGTAAACCAGTTACCTATGCTATTCTTTCTTTTATCAAGAAAACTGTTAAAACCCATACGGTTTCTTTCCCTTCCTCGAATGTATTTTTGAATTCAGCTACTACTTCATATGACTCTGTTAAATTCAAGAAATAACCCAACCAACCACATGCATTAAACCTCCTCACTGCTTCAACATCTGTAAGAAAAATGCCACGGACTACTGGCTCATGCCACTGTAGCTGCCCTCCCATTTGTTCCAAATTTTCCTCCAGATTTCTATTGTAGCTTACTATAGCTTACTGTAGCTTGTCAATCTTTCAACTCTTCTACTCTGCAATTGATGAATTCCTTATTTCCTTTTGAATTTCAAACTTCTCTTCTTGAAACTATGGACCTTTCTCTTGCAATCTTTTGTTGTTCTTGGCATGAACAATGATAATGGTGCTTAACAAAAGAAATTATATCTCTAACTATGAGTCTCCACATAGTTTAATTATAGTCCTTTTGGGTCACATCAAGTCTAAAAATCAAGGATAACTTAGGAATAATAGTACGAGACTTGTACGAGATAGTAAAGGGACTTAATGAGACAAGGCCAAAGTACAGATTTGAGGTGATGGGTAATCTTACAAGAAATGACAAGGACAATTAGAAATGACATTAGAACTTAATACACTTCCCCTCTTCCTACTAAATGAAGACAAGTGTCTACACTTGTCATATTTGGCACGGAGTGAGGAACTAGTGTAATGCCATAATCATACATTTATTGCACTACTAAATATAATTACCTAAATCTATGTGCTAAAAGTGGAAAGAAATTTGAAAATCTATACCTATCATTTGATTATCGCATGCACCAAAAAAAAAGGTGGCGAGAGTGGAACAATGCTGGTGGCTTCATGTGTCAGCTGATGTGGCTCTTATTTAAAACATAGAACTAGAAAGAGGTGATGATGTGGAGGATGGGTGGGTGGTAGGTAAGGAAATGAAATGTGCTAAATAGAAGAATTTAGAAAGTGAATGGAGAAATGGACTTCATGTGAACGTGAAGTTTTTATCATGGACATGCATGAAGGAATGTTATGTTGAAGCTGCAGGAAGAAGGTTTTGATGACATAAGTTTTTCCATTAGTATGAAAAGAGAAAATATTTTTTTGAACCGTCAGTTACACTACACCAAAAGTCAGGATTCAGTTTAGAGTGAAAGTGCTAAGTAAAGGAAAACCCGACAACACAATTTGTACAGTTCAAACCGAAAGTGCAACCTGAAGATGATACACAGGAACCCAAAAATAAGGTTACATTGTAAAATGAAAGAGAAGAAACAAAGGAACCTGACAGACAATTCACAAAGGAACACCGAAAGACAGTCAAACTGATTTCAGAGAAAACCGAGCATCAGACACCGAAATTCAGTTATATCACAAGAAAAGTGGATCTAACTTCCACGTCAGATAAAAAAACTATATTCTATTTATAGAGTTTTGATTTGTTTAAAATCCATTTCTTAAGGAACAAGAAACATAATTGTAATTATTTTAATCATTCTAACTGATTAAAAACATGCAAACTAGGAGATCAAGGTCAAGTTGTAAACCTTTGATCATAGAGTTAGTTTTGTAATACATGAAACCAAATTAGGTCAATCTATTGTATAAATATATGTGTATTCATTCATTTCAAGATGGATGAGAGGATGAGAGTAGCCAAGGAGCACATCTATGGATCAGGATAATATTTTCAAGCAAGAACAACAAAAGATGAATTAGGTTATCAAGAGCCATATTTAAGGCTACCGAGCAATAGAGGTATTAATCAATCACATTAGGTGATACTTTGTACATGTGATTTTAATGGATCTATAATCAGCAATTGGAGATTGCATACACTTAGGTCAATAAGTTTTTGTCTACATTCTAAAATGTGTGGCAAATAGAAATCCTTTCAAGAGAGGTGGATTTAACAATCCTTTGTAAATCTCTTAACCGAGTGCACACTAAACAGTGTTGCTAAAGCTCTTAATGGAGTATAACTTAACCAGTCTCCACATTATACTCCTAACATGGTATATCATCAAAAATGATCAAAATTGTAAGCCTTAATCGACCCCTTCCAATCTGCAGATAGTGAAGTTTTGTGGGTGCCATCCCCACCGCAGTTTTTACCTTCTAACAGGGGTTTCTTTGTTACCATATCTTGTGTTATGTGTTATTACATTTCATGAATGCTTGTATGAATGTTTACATGTTTGTTAAGTTTATGAATTAATATAACTTACACAAAGAAATGATAGGACACATGGTTGGTAATAAAAATTGATTACATAAAGGATTAAGGTTAAAAGAGATAAAAGTTTTAGAGGTACTATTTCACCCCTCCCCTCTCAGTACATACTTCCCATTATTTCCAACAATTGGTATCAGAGCTAGATCTCTTATTTGGAAAGTTTTAAGACTTAAGAGAAAAGATCATACAATGGAGAAGTACAAGCTTGATAAAGGTATTGAGAATCAGAAGCTAGAAATACAGATCTTCTATGAGCAGTACAAAGCAGCTAGAATCAAGATGAGACAACTATTGGATGAAAGAAAGATTATGGAATCTCATTGTAATGAAATAGACTATCAAGAAGAGGAGATACCTGAATTCCTTGAATCATCACAATCTACATCTATCAAAGCATCAGACACATCTGAAGAAAGAAACAAAACAATGGATAATTTTCTTGATGGACAAAGGAGAGTCAACAACAATATCGGACTAGGGTATACTAAAAATGAAGAATCACCATACCAAGCTGATCCAAAGAATGTCTATGCAAATCCAAGACCAAGAAATCTGACATGCAATCACTATGGAAGGCAAGGCCACACATCAAATGTTTGCAGAAGAAAAATGAAAGGTATTCCTAAATGCACGCCTTCATTCATAGGAATTAGTTATAAAGTAACAAGAAAGCACATAAAGCATATAAATGTAAATCTGAGGTGAAACAACCAAAGAAGGAAACCTATATGGACAAATACTGTCCTACTTGCAAAATGCATGGGCACACATCTCTTGAATGTAGAAAAAACAAAAAGCAAGCATGGAAGCCTAAAGAAGATGAAACTGCCTATCAACCAAAAAGAGTTGGTAACTCATATGTTTAGGATTACAACACATGGGAAAACTGCATGACATGTAGAAGATTTGGTCACATAGCTACAAATTGTATGAGACAATGGACAAGAAAGTATAGAGGCTAGACAAACCCTGGAATGACATGTCTACACTATCATAAAGTTGGTCATCTCAAGAAACACTGTAGAGACCGAATGACAGAGACCAACACCTTTGCCAATGGAAACACCATTGAAGACATTAGGAAGACGAGAAACAAAAAGTGGAGGAAATCTACTAATATTGATGAAGCTAAACTGAGAAATGCAAATGGTGACACCTTATCCAATGGATTTGGTGACATCACCACCCCCACCTAAGAAAAAAAAGTAAGTATGGAACTACATTATACCAAGTTACATTTTGCATCAATTCCATTATACATAGTTAATTTACCAAATCAGCATGATTAAAGATGCACTATGGTATTACTTGTTATAATTCAGTGAATTCAATTTCATCGGTCAATACATACTAAAATGCATCGGTGTACTTAAAAATCCAAGTTGTCTATAATTACCAAGAAATGTTGGTTAAAACATAAAGGCTAAGTCACTAGTATAAACCAAGATCCATCGGTAATCATGTGAGTTGAAAAAATTATCTTCGCCATACACCAAAATCCATCAGTGAATGTAACAAGTTAATAGCTGCCCTAAAGCATTGTATTATCACAAAAAGCAAAGTTAGTGTATCACCCAATGACTCTGTCTTCACACACCGAGAAGTGGTTGAGCATTAATGACTCTACTTAGGGAAAAGTCTATAAATAAACAACGGAAGGGTTTCATTTATCACCAAGAAACCAGAGTGAAGAAAAAGAGCAAAACCAGAGCACAAAGTGACAACATTGAAGAGCGACTCCAACCCAATTTACAATACTCCAAACATATCACATACAACTAAAGAGGTGAAAAGTAAGTACCAGCATAAACTCATAACTCTATTTATCATTTACGAGAAAGCCCTAATTTCAGAATCAATGATAACAACATCAAGAACATCTAAGCTAAAGAATGTTAATAAGAACAAGGTCAACCTAATCAAGAACAATACATGTGAGGAACCTAAGTATAAGATATGTCCAGAGGTTGCCTTGCAACCCAAAAATGCTGGTGCATTCTCAAGAATACCAGCTAGGGTTTTTCTCATTGAAGACGTGTGAGAATATATTCACTGCAAGATAGCAGAGATTGGAGACCTGGAAGTTGAAAAATATTTCAAGAATCTTTGCAACAATGATGGCACTATCAAGGAAGAGAACAAGCATATCAAGGTAAAAGGGCTCACAAATTCCCTATGGTTCCTGAAGGATTTCAAGACCAAATGGATTTGGTTAGTACTAAGCAGGCTACATGACTGAAAGTTATGGCTGGATGAACCTAAACTAATAACCAGGGATGTAATACACGCTGTCACCATTTATCCCATAACCAATAAGGTAAAGACACTGAGGCTCCCGCCTAAACTTGAAATTGAGAAGAATACATGAGCTACATGGGATGGAAGAGGACTAAGAGTATCCACCATCAATGATGATGAACTGAAATTTGGAGCCCCAAGAGAAAATTACTTCTCACAAATGAGCCACACAATGATGACTCTACAGCTAAACCTAGCCCAAAGCACATACTAATAAATTACACAAAGGATGTCACAACAGTAGAATTGGACAAAGAAGAATTGAACATAGCAGGCAACAAGGATATGGATGTTGCTGATGAAACATGGCTGAACAATACTATGGATAATACTATTATTGATATCACCAATGATCCTGCAAATGAGTTAAAGAAAGATGAAGATATCTCTATTGTCAAAGACCAAACTGAAAAATAGGACACTACAACTGATACTACAAAATTACACATACCGGGCCAGATGCCATTATTGATTCAAGCAATCAATATAATCTCACAAAAGGAGAAGACCCCGAGCCCGATATATGCATACCCAAGGATGAAGGAGAAGAAGAAAAGAAGGATGCAACCGATGAACAAAAGGTCATCAGTGGAGAAAAAAAATATGGTGATCAAAATGTTACAAATATAGATCACACACAACAACAGATGGAGACCAAACAGAAAAAGATGCACAAGTAAAAGATGCAAATGAGGTGCAAATAGATAAAGGTGAACAAGATAAGGCAGTTGATACCACTCCTAAGAACACTGAAGGAGATGCTATAGAAATATTGAAGGTTGATAAGGAGATGTCCTCAGAAAACTGACAGGCAAAAACCAAGCAGAAAGACAAAGGTACAACACCACAAAATCCTTCCTCCAGCACATCAGACCAAGCAGAGAAGCTGGCTATGGTTCTGCATACAAGTGCATCACAAAAGAAGAAGAAGAAAACAAACAAGAAAAAGTTGGAAGTCACACTTGACGAGATCAGAGAAATACCAAAGTGTGACCCAACTACATTAGATTTTGAATCAATCCAATAATATGGATAAATCTATCAGAGAAAAGAACTGCAAGAAAAGCTCAAGAAGGAGCACTGAGACTCCATAGTACTAGAGACTACAAGGGATATCTTGAACCAGATGGTTCTCAAAGTTGATATTGATCTCAATGCACCAACCTTAGATCAACTAGCCATCCTCATTGACACCATCACAACACAGAATATTGATGCAGAAAAGACTATTGAGGCGCGAGCAGAGCAGAAATTTCAATACAAATTAACAGAAAATATCAGCCAAGAAGTGGCAGAAAATAAGGTAAAGCTTTCAGAGTTAACAAATGAATTATATACAATCTTACTAAAGTTGTTTCCTTAATTCAAAAGCTATGCACTTTAGAGAAATTTACAGAGGATAACAATGATAAGATTGCAAAGATCGATTCCGATCTAAATGCAAGTGCACAAAGTCTAACCACAGATGGAAATGCAATCAAATTGCATTATGAGAAGATAATAGAGATCAAAAGGTTAATACAAGAACTATGGGAAGTATAATATTAATTTAGAGAAGAGGTTACTGAGATATAGTCTCTAGTATTACCGAACCTCACACTTCTGCAACAATTAGTTTGGAAAGGAAACTAATTGCCACCCCTGAGATGTCTACAGCAGACAACATCTACGACATGCATGCCCGAATCACATTAGAGCATATGGCTCTTGAGAATTTAAAGGAGAAATGAGAGAAGATGATGGAGGAAATGAAGACATCTCACTCTCATATTTTTGATAAGCTATAGGTATACACCTTTGCCCTTACTATCAAAAAAGGGGGGAAAGGAAAATGATATGTACAAAAAGAAAAAAAAAGGGAAAAGGAAAATATAGCACAAAAGGAAAAGAAAATGGAAAATGAAGAGATACTATAAAATACAAGTGTACATACACATAACTATACTATACCGACATATGCATAGGGGGAGTCATGAAATGACTAAGTAATATACATGGTGTACATACTATAAACTTTGTTAGTATTTTGTACATATCAGTTTTTTATACTAATTTCAAAGGGGGAGATTGATGACATAAATTTTTCCATTAGTATGCAAAGAAAAAGCAGTTGTTTGAACCATCGGTTACACTACACCAAAAGTCAAGATTCGGTTTAGATCAAAAGTGCTAAGTAAAGGAAAACCTGATGACACACTTTGTATAGTGAAAACCGAAAGTGCAACTCGAAGATGATATAGAGGAACCCCACAAGAAGGTTACACTATAAACTGAAAGAATAGAAATAGAGGAACCCAACAGATAGTTCACAAAGGAACACCTAAAGACAGTCAAAATGATTTAAGAGAAAACCGAGCATCAGACACTAAAATTCAATTATATCCTGAGAAAAGTGGATTTGAATTCCACGTCAGATACAACAACTATATTCTATTTATAGAGTTTTTATTTGTTTTAAATCCATTTCTTGAGGAACAAGAAACATAATTGTAATTTTTTTAATCTGTCTAACTGATTAAAAGCACACAAACTAGGAGATCAAAGTCAAGTGTTAAACCTTTGATCATAGAGTTAGTTTTGTAATACGTGAAACTAAATTAGGTCAAACTATTGTATCAATAGATGTATAATCATTCATTTCAAGATGGATGAGAGGGTGAGAGTAGCCAAGGAGCACATATATGGAATAGACTAAGAGTTTCAAGCAAGAACAACAAAATATGAATTAGGTTATCAAGAACCAGATTCAAGGCTACCGAGCAACAAAGGTATTAATCAATCACATTAGGTGATACTTTGTACATGTGATTTTAATGGATCTGTAATCAGCAATTAGAGATTTCATACACTCAGGTCAATAAGTATTTTTGTCTACATTCTAACAAGTGTAGCAAATAGAAGAAATCCTTTCAAGAGAGGTGGATTTAACAATCCTTTGTAAATCTCTTAATCGAGTGCACACTAAATAGTGTTGCTAAAGCTCTTAATAGAGTAGACCTTAACCAATCTCCACATAATACTCCTAACAGGGTAGATCATCAAAAGTGATAAAAATTGTAAGCCTTAACCGACCCCTTCCAATCTGCAGATAGTGAAGTTTAGTGGGTGCCACCCCCACCACAATTTTTACCTTCTAACAGGGGTTTTCTGCGTTACCATGTATTGTGTTATGTTTTATTACATTTCATGAATGCTTCTATGAATGTTTACATGTTTGTTAAGTTTATGAATTAATATAACTTACACAAAGAAATGATAGGATAGATGGTTGGTAATACAAATTGATTACATAAAGGATTAAGGTTAAAAGAGATAAAAGTCTTAGAGGTACTGATTCACCCCTCCCCTCTAAGTACATACTTCCTATTATTTCTGACAGGTTTGCACCCTCTGCTGTAGGAAGTTTTACCTGTGGCTCATTTGGAGTTAGATGTCTAAATTGTTGTAGGAAGTCTTCTTTGGTCTGGGGCTGATGGTGTAACCACCTAAATTTGGTCTGTTCCAATTATGGACCCTATTTGCCCTAAGTGTGATCATACCCTCAATTATGTCCAAATGACCCTGTTACTGCTTGGCATAATTCCTTAAATCAATCTAATGTCCTAGGTGATTTTTTATCACTGATTTATATTAACTATTATAGCCATGTAATTCAAATCAATTTTGACCAATTAAATCAAACTAAAATCAAACATGGCTATGGTATTTAATTATAAAGGAATTAAATAAATCCCAAAATCAAATACCCACTTGCAAAATAACCCATTCCCCTAGCCTATTTAATTTGATTAAAATAGCTATAGTCCCCTAATTATTAAAAAGTAATTAAATTGTTTAAATAATTACTTCCCATATTTCTAAATGAATTAATTACTTCCCATATTTCTAAATAAGTTTATTTCATTTATTAATATTCCCTCAAACCCCAACCTAACCTATCTCAACCACTTCTACCCTGGGTTCTAACCCTTCTCAACCCATTCACCCATGCTAATCTAATCCTAATCCTAAAT
>MU226316.1:2937576-2991627 GCA_018584345.1 Thuja plicata
TAGAATGCTTGATTTTCATCTTTTTAGCTTGTTTTAATCTAAAATCCTTCATGCTAGGTTGTATTCGTCACTGGTTTGTAGCATATTCTGAGGGCTGATATGTTACTAATTACACTCCTCCTAGTTATCAGGCAATAGGTCAATTTTAGTGGGTTTTAAATGCTTTTCTAACCCTTTTTGGACTAATGTAATGACCTATTGAGTGTTTGTGTTGTTTTCATCAGGTACCCAAATACACACAGAGATGGTACAGATGAAGTTGATGCCCGTTGACTAGTAAATTGAAGTGTACTAGGTCAATAGTTGTCAACTAGACTTCTCCATTAGCGAAGACATGGCTTATTTCATTTTGTCCCAGCCATCTTGTCTGCAGCTTGCCTGGTATCTCTTTGAATCTGGAATCATACAGTAATGCCCAATTACCAACTTGAAACTATTTTCTCTTAGTATGGGAGTCATGCCACTTATTCCTTTGTTTCTATACTATCTCAGTGTGCTCCAATGTGGATTTGCGCATTTGATCCAAGGAATTGAGATGCAATAATCGCATTTTCTGTGCTGCAGGAAGGTTGATGTTTAACTCCAGATTTGTGCACAATGTTTTGTGCTCAAATTCAATGGGTAACATTGACACCTTCCCATATAGTAATTCAAATGGAGTGAACCCTTTGGTTGTATTCCATGTCATTTTGTATGCCCAGACTTCTTCTGAGAGTCTACTGCTCCAATCTTGGCGGTGTAGATGAACTATTTTTTGTTAAAATGGCTTCAATATCTCTGTTTGTAACTTTTTCCTGACCATTGGTTTGAGGATGGTAGGGACTGGACTTCTGATGTCTGATATTGTATTCCTTCATGAGTTATGTTATCAGATTGGATGTGAATTGTGCTCCCTAATTAGTTACAAGCTCTCTTGGCACACCATAATGGGTGAATATTTCCTCATACAAAAAATTTGCTACCTTATGATCTTGTGCATGCTTCATGGCTTTTACTTCCACCCATTTGGTTAGATAATCGGTGCATACAAAGATGTAGAATTTCCCATTAGATGGAGGGTCTATTGGACCAATGAAATCCATGCTCCATTTATCAAATGGTGTTACCACCACTTGTGGATTCAAGGGCATTTCATCTGATTTTGTTGGCCGACCCATCCTCTAACATTTCTCACATTTTCTTGTGTAATTGGCTGCATCCTTGTGAAGTGTAGGATAGTAGTAACCTTTTTTTAAGACCTTTAGGGCTATCCTCTTAGCTGAAAAGTGTCCTCCACATGGCTCATCATGAAAATCATGGAGGATATCATATGTCTCATCCTCTCACACACACCTCCTCATGACTTGGTCTAGGCCAGCCTAAAATAGTGTGTTGCCAATCGAAGAGAATTGGAAGCTTTTCTCTACAAGAATTCTTCTATCCTTAAGAGAGAAATGTGTGAGAATTTTGTTAGCTGTAAGGTAATTAGCTATATCAGCATACCATAGACTCTTGACAGCAATATAAAACAAATGCTCATCAAGGAATGTGTCACCTATCACAGTAGTATCATTGTCAACATTCTGGATTCCAGATAAATAATGTGCTACTACATTTGCTTTCCATGTCTTGTCAATGATGGTTATATCAAATTTCTGCAAAAGAAGAAGCCATCTTGCTAACCTGCCTAAAATGGCAGGTTTGTACATAAGATACTTGATTACTGCATGATCTGTATGAACAAAGATAGGATAGCCTGTTACATAATGGTAGAATTTGTTCAAAGCATAAACTACTGCCAGTAATTCATTTTCAGTCACTGTGTAATTTAACTCTGGTACATGTACACTCTTGCAGATATAGTAAATTTCATTTTTAAGGATAAAAGACTTTTGTCCTAAGACATCACCTATTTCATAGTCAGAAGCATCTATATGTATGTGGAATGGTAAAGACCAATCAAGCCCCCTAAGTACTGGTGCAGTTGTCAAAAGTGGCTTGAGCTGCAAGAAGGATTCATCATAGGCTTTTGTCCATGTAAACTCGACCTCTTTTGTAATCAATGTGTATAAAGGACTAACTATTTGACTAAAGTTTTGAATGAAATGCCTATAATAGACAGCATGTCCTAAGAAGGATCTAACATATTTTTGCTTAGTAGGTGTGGGCAATGTGAGAATTACCTTAGTTTTTGTAGGGTCTACTTGGATGCCAGCTTCTGAGATGAAATGTCCCAACACTACTCCTTCTTGCATCATCATGAAACATTTCTCACTGTTGAGAGATAGGTTATGTTCTTGACATCTGATCAACACTTTTTATAAGTTCTTCAAAGCCTCCTCAAAAGTGACACCAAATGTATTGAAGTTTTCCATGTATATTTCCATGCAATCATGTGATATGTCAGCAAAAATGTTGATTACTACTCTTTGGAAAGTAGCTGGTACATTACACAAGCCAAAAGGTAACTCAGAATATGCATATGTTCCCCAAGGGCATGTAAATGTGATCTTCTCCTGATCTTCTGGAGCAATGTTGATCTGGTTATAATTGTTGTATCCATCCAGAAAAGAGAAGTACTTCTTTCTAGCTAAAGTGTCTAGATCTTGATCAATAAATGGCAAGGGAAAATGGTCTTTCTTTGTGGCATTATTCAATTCCCTATAATCTACATAGATTCTCCATTTACCCCCCTTTTTAGGTACTATGACCAAAGGTGATACTCATTTACTATCAGAGATTAGATATATAAAACCAGCTTCCAACAATTTTTGCAACTTAGTTTTGACTATTTCTCTCAAGACTTGGAAAATTATTCTGGTGAGCTGGTAGACTGCCTTCATTGATGTAGATTCTATGTGTGCAGAGCTTTGGGTTCAAGCCCATCATGTCTCCATAATCCCAAGAAAATTATTTTTCATGCTTACACAAGAGTTTGGTTAACAATGCCAATTGTTGTGGTGGCAGCTTACTGTTAACATGAAGATTGTGACCAGGATAAAGTTCCACAGTGGTTGTCACCTCTAGCATTGACACTTTAGAGATGGGGCTTATAGCTACTTCACAAGGTAGTAATTGATTGATAATATCAGGAGTTGTTGGAAAAGCACAATCCTCATAGGTACACAGTTGTAGAACAAAGATTCCAGAAATATCTTTTTCTATGACACACTCATTGGTAAGGATACTTTGGATCACATCATCTTCTTCTTGTGTTTTCAAGAAGGATTGCCTATGTAGCATCATTAATTGAGAAACAAAATTTATCTCTTCTTCCTCATCTCCCAAATCTGGCCAAATAGGTGTACTCAAATCTAGTTGGGGTTGGCCAGGAGGATATAATGCTAGCTTATTTATTGCTTGGCCATTTGAAATTGTCATGTTACCTGATCTGCAACTAATATTGGCATCATTGGTGGCTAACCAAGGTCTTCCAAGGATAACTGGATAGCCAGCAAAGTTTATGTTAGGTGATAATATCATGAAGTCTGCAGGATATTCCCATGAATCTAATGTGATTGCTATATCCTCTATGATGCCATCTGGGGTTACAGTGGAACTATCTGCAAGTTGTAAGATTGTTGGTGTGGTTCTCAATCCCTCTATACTCAACCTATGCATGGTATCTTTAGTCATAACATTTATAGATGCTCCCAAATCTACAAGAGCATTTTTCACAGACTGGCCATTAATTAGAAGATCAACAACTGGGTTTCCAGGTTTAGAATACTTTGGTATGACTATCTTACCCTACATAATATTCACAAGTTGACCTATAACGTGGACTGTTTGGGAATCCTTTTTCTTACGTCCAAGCTTTTTAAGGCATGCTTCCTTACAAGTGAACAAGTCAAATCAATCCAAATAGTAGAACACACATTCTGATAGCTATATGAAGTACTGCAATATATATATAACGTTTAGAAAAACATGTCATAGCTAACTACCCATAGGATTGGTGATTCTAACTGTACTTATCACAAGTTCACATAGTTATAGGTTCACAAATGTCTTGGTAATGTTTTAAACAAAGTATCAAGATTAACATAAAACAGAGATAATTTATTGTCTCATCAGTGCCATTGTTTCCTTGCAGTGATATCATCTCCTTATTAATTGTATCTTTTCAAAAAATTATCAATCTCCACTGAACCCTATTTGGACTTTCCTTTTGATAACCATGTTGAAATTGATATTGCTATTGACATAGTGCTGCTTTGAATTCACTTCATCTCTATGGATGAGAGTTTGTATATGTCTTGAGTGGTTTATTCACTATTCTTTAATGGAAACTCTGTCATTTATCTAATTTTCACATTCAATACATACTGTAATTTCTTCAATGTATCTGACCATAGAAGCCATGTATCTTTGTACTAGTGCTGTGACTAGGTTACTGCTATGACACTGATGATTTTTTCTTCTTTATGCTAAATTTTCCACCATAACTTCATTAATATTCTTTGTCTTTTACATTTATAGGGCGCTACTATCTTTTTCGAGAATCATTGCTCAATTCATATTCAATTTTATCTTTAATTTTGACTGCACTTGTCATTGATTATCTAGAAATCAACAAATTTAACCTTTATTTCATTGATTTCATTACAACCTCAAGATGACACTATTCTAGGATCCTCATGAATGTACTTTAAGCCTTCATTATGCCTTTTGATAGGAACCACAACTACTCTGACTTTGCAAATACTATTACTTCCAATGTATTTTCATGACACTATGAGTTGTCGTTGCCTTTTTTAGCACTAGTTGTTATAATGATTGTCCTTTAAACTTTTCTTTTCTTTGTTACTTTGAGTACACCAAGAAAATGTACCTCTCTATATTATAAAAGGTTAAAGACTCCAGCTGATTTTCTAATGTGTGATCATCCTTTATTGCTTCCATTTGCATTATTGATTCTTTGATGAAAATTTGACTTAATTGTCATCTATGTTATCATGATGTTTTAAATCAGCATCTTATGTCATGTTTTTTTTGTAGAGGATCTTTATTATGTTATTGTACATGATACTAAATTTATTGTAAATGATATTACTTCGTTCAAAGTTATTACTATAGTTAAAATAGAGAGTATCTTTTATCATTTGGATCTACTGCTTCATATAGCATAACAATAGTTTTCTTATGCTTATTTACTGGCTTGTTCTATGCACCCTACATTATTTACTGATAGAAGGACAAAAAGATAATTTAATGTTTTCAATATCACTGAATTTCTGCTTCTTAATGTGCTATTTCAAGTTTGAATGTTTCTATCAATGCCCCTTGATATTATATCCTCAATCACTATCTTGTAACATTGTCTTTTATAATATATTTCAACCATTTCTCTACTTTAAAACATGCCAATAAAAAATCTGTTAATGACCATCCTTGACTCTTTATTTTCCATCATTTACTGTTGTCGAGACAACATATTATCTCTATCATTTGGCATCCCTTAGTCTTATTATTTCTCTGATCTATAACATTACCCTTTATAACTCTATTATTTCTCCTTTCGCTATCTTCCTCTAATTGGATTTCACTGTTTGTAATCTTGAAAATCTATAATAGAATTGCTTTGCTTTGAACAAATGAATGTTATAATCACTGTATTTTGACATGTTCATCACTACTTCCCTATCATGTTGCAGCAGTATCTCATGCTTGCACTTGTCATAGCAGTGGTCACTGCTTTGATTCTCATGGACATATATCATTGCTTTGACCTTTTAACCATTGGTGTTTCATATCTTTTACAAATCACTATTTTTATCAATGTTCTCTTTATTTTATATCAATATTTTAGCATTAATGAAAAGCATCGTGTTTATCATGCAATACTATTGTCTTGTGTCCATGGCTAAACCAACTCATAGTTTCATACAATGTTCTTCCTTTAGTACCTTGCCATCTGTGACTATGTTGTCCACCTTCTTGTCTCTTTTTATAACATTTATATTGTCTTTTGATATTATTCATCACTGTGATTGCATTGATATGATTGTTACTTATATTCTTATCACTTTTTCTTTTTACACCCTTTTCCATTGTTGTGATTTTGACAGTCATATTCTTTGTTTTTCTTTGCATTTTCATTGTTCTTTTTACGAGACCTTTGATCTCTATCTTTTCTGTTCTATTCATTTGCTTGGAGCTATTCACATTGATAACTGTTCTTTCATCTTTTGATGTCCATCCTCTTCTATGAAAACACTAGTTGGGAAGGTTTCTATTAGAGTATCTATGTTTTAGAACAATTACTCCCTTGTTATCACTACTCTCTTGATAACACTACCATTTTATAGTTTTGTGACTATCCTCATTGATTCAAGGAGTCACTTCCCTTTCTTTTCTTTTCTTTGGCTTTAAAGTCACTGCTCTTTAATATTTTGTTTTTATTGCTCCATTATAGTCGTCATTATGCACCACTTATCCTTTCAAGGTATGACTGCAATAGTCATTGTTTTGACATGTTTGACATATTCATTACCTTTGCATTTATCATATCTGTCCCTTTGGTCTTCCACAAACTTTGTTTTGCATACCATCATTCATTTTTTTATCCCTCATAATCTTGATGTTCTTTTCTATTTGTTGTATTGACTTTGCAAAATTATTCTTGATGTAGCTATTATTTTCTCAATATAACAGTGGCTATATCTGGTAATTACAACACACCATCTATTTGTCTTTACAACAATGAAAGATCCCTTCCCATAACATCCAAAATAGTATATGATCCAAATTTTAAACAATGAAACTCTTTCATGAAACAATGACACTCTTATGTAAACCTTGAAATAATAAATGATCCCTTGAGGATAGTAGATGAGAAAACAATAAATATCTTTGTTACGACTCCTAATGTATGTTCCAAAATAGTGACAGATTTCATTATTATGAAAAAGTGAAAATATAAATGCAAAGTGGGGTGTCAATATGCATGAAACCCCATCTCTTTCAACATAGATCCTTTGAAAATTTGGCATCTCCTTGAACCATATAGCTATTGATTCTCATGAATTTATTGTTTATCCTCTCATTACACTGCTCTTGATAAGATATATCACTGTTCTACTTCACTTTCCCATTACTTTGATGTTCATAACAAATTTGGCATTTTTTCCCTTGGAAACTCATTGTTCTATTCAATGAATATGCTACATTTTGAATGAAACTAATGCTCCTTCCATTATATCTGCTCTTCGGTCATTACAACAATGCCTTTCCTCTTTATTAATTATTGTTCTATTTCAGATCTATTGTTACTTGCTTAAAATATGCATTCTTCGGCTGCCATTTTCATCACTGTACATGTTCTTTCATGTATTAATGATGCTCATGAAAGAAAAATGATGTTCTCATGTCCTTTACATTGAATAATGTTGTTCTTTTCTTAAAATGTATTGTCTTCTTCCAAATAAAATATTGCCCTCATCAATGACCTACTCACTTTCATTGAACTAATATCATTGTCATCCATTAAACTGTTGTTCAAACCGAAAATCCCTACTCTTGGTGGCCGTGGATTGTGCCTTCATAATCCATGGGGTGTCACCTAACATTTTTTCCTTGAGTTATTTTTGTTCAGGTCCTTGCTTCTATTTGCTTGTCTGAAAATATTTTAAATTTATCTTCTGATTTGACACTTTAAAGTTCAGGTCTGATTCTAAATTCTTTGGATTCAAGATTTTCTATTAGAGCTCTCTATATATCATTGCAAGCAGAAACAAACACATTACAGATGAAAATCTCCCCATTAAAAGAACAGACTTATTTGTATGGCATCCCAATAAGAGAACATGCTTTAAAGGACATATTTGTACATTGATTAGCTACCTCAGTGCATGAGAAACAAGATGAATTCATTTATGAATCATAGAAATTATAATAATCAAAAAGTTTGTAATAATTGCATAAGAGAATTGAGTTTGTACAAAGTGAAATTAGCTTACATACTAGTTACCTGACACTCCTATTTTACTATTTTATTTTGTTTGTTTATATTAACATACATGTAAGAAAACATTATAGTTATGGACCACTAAAGATCTTTAAGACCCTCCTCCATAATCAAAGAAGGATAGATGGAAACATATACAAAATATGGTAGGATTTTTGTGAATTAAAGAGTGATCAACATACATTTTGAAACATGACAAGTAATATATAGCAGCATCCACAAAAATTTTATGAAATATTCTAGTTGTTTATTATACAATAATATCATACACATCATAGAGCTAAAAAAAAATACATAGACAAAGTTATATCTGATAACATATAGTAGGAGAAGCTCCAAATAAATAAAGGGAAGACTAATATGGTGTATAATTAGTTAATATGGCCAAACATGGGAGACTACAATGCAACATAAAAATAAAATTAGAAATTGCCTGACAAGGGCAGTTGCAACAACATTTGACAAAATTCCATTTTTCATTACATATTAATGGATGCCCATACATCTGACAAAAATCCATTTTTCAATTACACATTGATGGATGTCAATACCTTGTTCCAAAGCTCCTATTTTAGCACATGTAGGAAGGATGTTGGTAAAGGTTGTGGAATCAGGCTATACACTAGCCAAATGCATTTTCAAAGCCTTTTCAACAAAACTATTTTGTGCATATCCTACTATCATTACATTTCATGTGATCACATCTCTCTCAGACATTTTTACAAATAATTCACATGCATCATTATGCTTCTACATTCTGCATACATATGTACCGAGGTAGTTCTAACTATTACATCTAACAAACCCCTTGTCAAATGTTGTGAGCCATACAAGGTCAAATATTACAATGTACAACAGTCATGATGTATAATGTTTCAACATGATGTAGGATTTTTTTTTGACCGTTTAGCAACTTAGAGGATGGCATTGGTGTAAAGCACATGCCGTCATGTGATTGCCTTTTGTGATGCATGCCACAACAGTTCCTTGATTGAATTCCTGCTCCAGAATCAATTATCTTTGCCTTTTATTGACATAAAATCATGCATATATGCTTACTCACATATATGACTGGACATTCCTATTGTTAATCAAACTAGAGAATCAAACAATATGATTAGAAACTTAGCACTATTTTGATAACATTCATAATTATTACTTTTAAATTATAACACATAAATGCATGATTTCCATCCTATTCTTATCTACTCAAAATATTTGATGCATCAGATTTGACTATAAATCAAGACTAGAGCGATTACTTTTGATTTCCAGAATCTATATTCATAGACAATGTCAAACATTGTTGAATAGAAATTTAGCTCATTATTCTAGCCTGATTTGTTGTAGTTTTTTTTTTAAGTCATCATCAAGATGAGGTTGCCTAGTTATATTGTTTCTCTTGCATACAATGTCTAAAGTATGATTTATGTTATATGTGAAGAGCTTCATAGAGAATGTTGGCAATCAAAATCTTAGAGATACAGTCAGCAATTATCATATTCATAGCCTGCCATTGAGATACCCAAAAGTTTTATGGAATTAATATGTCTTAAGTCATAAATTAAAGCTTCTCTGGCTGCATCTTATGTGACTTCATGTCAATCTTTCCACATGGGGATACATAGCATTATACTATAGTTATTGGTTCTAATGTTGACTTCATATTTTGTAATTTATGAGCTAAGTTCAGTTGACTATTCCCACATATTTTCTGTGAATGTATGATGAAAGTTTGATCGAAGCCAATTATTGATCATTCATTGTTGCAACCCATGAAAGAACATTTTGTTACTATGGGACGAGGGAGGATGCTGGAAAATGACAAATCATTTTTTTTAAATTATTCATATTCGTCACAATTTTGACAGAATATGAGTTTTTACAATGATTTTTTCCGATATGGATATTGTATTCGCGACGACATCCCAGTCAAAAATATTTGCGTAGTTGTTGTCGCAATTGTGACACCATGTCAGTGCTTCCGACAAAATTTGATGTCGGAAATGAGTATTGATCGAACGACGGATGGGTGTCCAATTCTGACACCATGACCATCGTAATTCCGATGATGTCCTTAGCTGTCGTACTTTACGATGCAAAATCTCCGACAAATTATTGCAACAATTTACTGTTGGTTTTCCAACAGTTAGCCATCGAAATTCAGCACCAAATGTATTAGTGTGAGTGGTTCATGATTTGGATGCTGGAAAGTTATTTTTCTTGAATGACAATTGTTTTTTATTAGTGTTCTTGCTGAACAACGCAGATATGAGTATGGATTCTGATACAAAGTTGTTCTTGTTGATGTTATGGCATTTCATGATGCTTGTTGATGTTTCTAGATCATGTCCTATTTGTGTTGCAGATTTCATTGGGTTATGTGATCGGATTTTGTGAATTTCATTTGGCGTGTTGTTGTTCTTATTTGTTCTTGGTCGACTTGGTGGTGTAGTGTGTTACGAAGGATCCTGGCGTGATTTATGGATCTGGAACGGATTTGAGAATGTTGTTATTGATCATTTCTATGTCTTAGTTGACATTCAATGGATCGCATTGTGTATTGAGTTGTAATGAATTCATATTTTGTAATTAGGTCCCTGGTCAACCTAGTTGAAATAAAGTTGATGTAATTTATAAAAGATGTATTTATTTGTGAATGCGAAAGTGTGAAAGAGTGCGTGAATGGAATGAGAAGAGGTATGAGTGGAATCTACAATTGAGGAAGAGATTTCATGTGCTTCATTTGAACTGTATTTTCATAATCAGAGATTATTTCAGTCAGCTCATGAGATATGGACTATTGTCCATTATGAATTGTAATCAAAGATTATTGTAAGGTAGTGAGCCTTCTTGGGGTTGAAGCCCTTATTGTATTTGAGCAGTGAGCTCTAGGCATTGTTCCTGAATGCATGTGCATTCCCCTTTGTAATAATCCTAAGAGGTGTAACCATTCTAATTTGGTCTACTCTAACTAGAGACCTTATTTTCCCTAAATGTGAACATACCCCTAATTATGTCAATCCAACTATTTGATTATTGGCATAATTCATCAAAATCAATTTAATCTCCTAAAATCAAAGTGATTTCATCACTAACTCACATTAATTACCTAGGACTATTTAAATCAAATCAACCCAATTAAATCCTTGGCTAAAGTAATTAATTAAAAGGAATTAAATAAAATCTCTAAATACAATCATCACTTGCACATGGAAAGTCAATCCATGAACCAATGAGAGTTCACTCACATGGATCACCAAAGATTCAATTCTCACCTCTCCTCACAAGTTGATCTCAACCACTCATTTCTCAAATTCTTCCATAAAAGGAGTGAATTTTGAGCTTAATAGGTCCCAAATTTTAGAATATTGAATGCATCCTTATATTGTGATTTTGTTGTATGATTTCACATAGCTAATTATATAACTTTCATTTGTGCTTCAATTGAATCTTTGCATCATTTCTAAGCATGAATCGCATGATAATTAGCTTCATTTCTCAGTAAATCTTCCATTCTAAGACTGAATGTGTCACTGATTTAGTGCATAATCTGAGGGCAATTATAGCTTAAATCATACTTTTCTTAGCTAGGAAGCAATATGTTGATTTCAATTATTTCCTTGTGCTTTTCAATTGATTTCCATATTTCTAACCATTGATGCAATGAAATATTGAAGTTTTGTATTGCATCTTGCAGCTACATAATTCACACACATTTCTGGTGCCCACCGTGGGCAGAACCTCGGATTTCTCACCATTTTGAGCCAATTAATCATCTTTTCTTCTCTATTTTTGGGTGCAGACTCACATTTGGAAGCAAAGGATCGCATTTAGGAGCAAAGGATCACATCTCGAAAAGAATCTCGCATCTCGGATATCCTGCATCACATCCTATTAATCCTAAATCACTTTTGTTAAAAGATCGCATTTGGTTAATACCCGATCGCATTTAGTGTAAAGGCTCGTATTTAGGATCTTTCATCACATATAGTCATTTTTGGATCGTATTTGGGAAATAAGATCGCATTCAATAAGGTTAGAGTCACATTTGGTTAGTCTACTGGTCTGTTTAATAAATTTGATAACTAATCAACTGACTTTGCATGTTTTTGTATGGATCTTATTGTTTGAACAACCTAATGAGTTCTTGCAAGACGTTGTTGAAGACTTCTTTGGCTAAGAAGATGGAATGAAATTACTAACAAGTGGTTTTGTAGGTTGCCTTATGTGTTTCAACCAAACTTCTTTTGCAATAGGAACTTAACACTATGTGTGTATTTTGTGGATCTACTAGCGGCAACACAACACTTCAATAAGTCATTGCATTAGTGAAATAACATGAAATATAAAAGTTAGAATGCATATCAATCACTAAAATCAACCTATTGCTCCCTATCTAAGAAGAGTATGAAATATGTCATAATTGCCCTCATATTATGCATAAATCAGTGACACATTCATGCTTAGAATGGAAGATTTAACTAAAATTCAAGCTAAATGCTCAATCAAAGTTTATTTAAAAGCTTCATTTGAAAGATTATAACAATGCTAGATATTTGAGCTAATTTGCAATAATAATATCTAAGAATATGAGCAACATAAGTTCACAAACGAATTCTAAAATTAGGGGCCCATTGAGCTTAAAATTCATTTCATTTATAGAAGAATTTGAGGAATGAGAGGTTAGGATTGAATGTTGAAGAGAGGTGGAGATTGAATCTTTGATGATCCATGTGAGATGATCCAAGTGATTTAACTCTCATTGGCTAGGGAATTGACTTTCCCTTTTGCAAGTGAGGAGTTGTAATTAGGATTTATTTAATTCCTTTTAATTAATTACCTTAGCCATGAATTTGATTGTTTTTTATTTAATTGTTTTGATTTGATTTAATTGGCTAAGGCAATTAATGTAATTTAGTGATAAGATCACTTAGGAGATTAAATTTTATTTAAATTAATTATGCCAATTACTTGAAGAATTGTCTTGACATAATTAGGGGTATGATCACACTTAGAGAAAATAGGGTCTATGGTCAGAGCAAACCAAATTAGGGTGGTTACATTTTCCCCTCTTTGAATTGATGTGCGAGCAGCGTATTGATTCAAAGAAAGTTTGATGTTGACTTCAGAAATTTTGATAATTCCACACTTGATTGAATGAAATGTTTGATGAGATTAGTCTCGCACTTGATTGAACTAAGACTGATAGAATTGACTTTGAACTTGATCGAACAAAGGTCAATAAATCAAAGATATTAAAAATACCAATTCTGAACTTTATTGAATGAGAATTGATAATACTGACTCTGAACTTGATCGAATGAAGGTCAGTATGAAGCTACTAGGAGCCTAATAAGAATCTAATAAAATGTAGACATAAGATATCCATCTTGTGAGAACCAAAGCCTTCCATCCAACAGTTTTGACTTGATCGAGGGAAACTGTCATGCCCTTAGTCTCTTGATGACGAAGTCATTTTAATGTTTTTTGAGCAAGAATTTGATTGATTTAAGTGTGATCATGCCCCCTCGAGAATAAAATCAACGAAAAAAGAATAAAGTCCCTCTGTAGAATGATATATCTCTTGAATTGATCAATTGAATCAAGAAATAATCAATGAGAAGAAATTGAGAAACAAAGGTGTGTTAAGAGAAAACACAATTTTACCTAGTTAACAAGGTGAAATTGTGAGTTTTGAGTCTGATAAAATGATGTTGGACCAAGATTTTGATGAATAATGTGCAATGTGATGATAGAGAACCCAGAAAACTAATTGCGTAAAGCCTATGAATCATTTTCGGAACATATGGAGCAATTCTTCTTTTTTGGAACTTGTCGTAAAAATTGTATTGTGATGTGTAGAACATCGTATGCGCATTCAATTTCATTCCCAATTGATCATAAAAGAACAAAATTGAATTTTGATAGTCGGAGATGCGTTCCAGAGCTCCTCAATAGCACAAAAAGTTTAATATATATATCACAAAATTCACTTTTTACCGATTCATTTTCACTTTTGTCTTTAGTAAATTCAGAGCTCTGCAGAGAAGATGGTGGTCCCTGTAGAGAAGCATTGATTTGAGATGCCCATCAACATTAGCATCTGGCCGATTACGCACCACCAGTGAGTACCTCAAAACCTACCTTTCCATATTTTTCAGTTTTCCATTTTGTCCAGTTTTGAAGTAGTTATGTACCTTTAAGTTTTCCATCGCACGCCATTTTTGGGATCACGTCCGGTTCATCCTATGTCACATCCTATTTTTCCCCAAAATCCCATGTCGCATCTCGCAAATTTGGGATCGCACCCTGTTTTTAAATTTAGCATCACATAGGGTAAAATTTATATGCTTTTAAAGTTGTTCACGTCCTATGAAAATAGGCTCGCACCCCGCAACCCGCATTGCATCCTGTAAAAAAGGATCATTTCTCGAATGCCCCATCACATCCCAAAAATAGTGGATTGTATCCAGTAAAAAGGATTGCACCCCGTATAGACAAAGTCATTTCTTGTTTTTAGAGTTAGTTTTCTTCCGACTTTGACCTTTTTCTCCTTCTGAAGACCAAAAACACTTTAACTGATAACTTTTCTGCATAGTTGCCTTAGTTAGAATGCTGATTTGAACCTGTATTTCCTTTCTATTGACAAATTGATTTTGAGGTAGTGTCCTTTCAGGGACCATACCCAGGATGATTCCTTGCATTGGCATGATCTTTGACCGATGATGAGGTAGAGATCATAGCTCGGGTAGGATTAGGTGCACTTATAGATTTACCCGATATCAGGGTAAATCGGGGGTTATTGACTGCACTTGCCGAGAGATGGCATTCAGAGAAAAAAACATTTCATCTCCCGACCATTGAGATGACAGTCACACCTAAGGATATGTGGCGTATATTACAAATTCCAGTGATGGGTCGGGAGGTACAGTTCGAGGCTCGTTCTGCTACAGCCATTGCATTGACCCAGAGATTCTTTGCAGATGATTCCATAGTTTGCCACTATTTGACTTGGGATTATATATGTGATCATTACAATCGTCTACCTATGTACTTAGCCAGATTGATTGGAGGAATCCTCATGCCTGATAGAGGACAACATGGTTTCATGTGTGGCTGGGTTGATATGCTAGAGTAGATGGTTGGATCATCCCACATATTTTCTTGGGGTAGCTGCATTTTGGCACACATTTAGCGAGAGCTTCATGAGATAGTTTATTAGTATTCCCGAAGCATGACTGTAGGTATTCTAGTTTTGCAGATCTGGGCCTAGGAGCATATCCCTGTGACATGGCCGATAGTAGATAGGCAGCACGCAACTCAGTAGACTTATGTATATATGTACTCTGGATTGATTCAGCATCCCCATCTAGGCAAGGTAGAGTATTGGCGCCGATTGTTTGATGATATGACAGTTGTGATATGGTGATCATACCTTGATTGTGAGGAGTGGCCTTCGGATAGGTGACAGATGTCATACTTCTTTCAGTGTAGGTATTTGACTGGGTGTACTAGATATGTTGTAGAGCACTTCTTGGTTACACAAGTGTTGAGACAATATGGCCGTGTATAGGGAAGATGTCTGGACATGTCAGTATACGCCCGGATCCATGATGAGGAGCCTCTTTGGGGGGCTATATTAGTGTATGAGACCTATCAGCTGGAGATTAGGCAGATGGTCGCAGTTGGGTGGGACTATTTTGCATATGTTTTAGATGCAAGTTTCTCTAATGGGTATCTTGCACAGATGCTACAGTATCCATTTCCATGATTCATAGCTCCTGAGGAGATAGTTACTCATATAGAGGATCCCTTAGATTATGATCCAGCTAATGATAGAGAAGTGAGAGGTAGTTGGAGCCCAGAGAGATAGGGGTGGTGGGGGGGAGAGATGGAGGGAGAGATGGTAGGCACCCTCCTCTAGACATAGGTCATGGTCTGGATGATCAGGATGATGATGGAGATGATAGGGGTGGTGGTGCAGTGGGCTCCGGTGGTAGTGGAAAATGGACTTGCTTGAGGTTTGTGGCTCCACGTAGAGATCTAGGCCTATTTCTAACTAGAGAGCAGCAAAGACAGCAGGAGAGACCCACAGGATAGGGACCAGGTGGACCATCAAGACAAGATACAGGTAGAGGTTCTAGTAGAGATGGTGATGCATTGTCACAGTGTGAGCGTGAGCATGATCAGCTCAAGGCTAGGATCACCACACTAGAGGCTTTATTAGCTAATAGAGATAGTCAGATTGAGTGCTTGAGAGCATAGCGAGATACACAGGCACACACAACAACTCATTAGGGTCAGAGAGCTGCTTACTATTTTGGGTTATATTATGCTGCAGTTCCAGAGGGATAGAGAGATCCCACATATTCTTGAGTGGCACAACAACCAAAGGGAACGATGCCTCCACCTGCACATCCTACACCACCACCTCCTCCTCCTCCAAATCAGGGAGAGAGCGGTAGTCAAACTTGATTCTGTACTTGTGATATTTTGAGACATTTTGTATCTATTCATCCTTCTGAGATCATTCATTTGTACTGCATACTTTTATACATGTATATCTATTTCACACTGATCATACTGATACTCTTTTGTAGATGTTTCCACATTTTCGATCTGCTCCATCATTGATATATATGAGATAGTTGTTCCTGATCTTGATATGTTCATGAGTTC
Organism: Thuja plicata; assembly: GCA_018584345.1. Classification (NCBI taxonomy): domain Eukaryota; kingdom Viridiplantae; phylum Streptophyta; class Pinopsida; order Cupressales; family Cupressaceae; genus Thuja; species Thuja plicata. Next base: position 2,954,207 of record MU226316.1, read on the forward strand.
TCTTGCTTTGATAGATGTTTAGGTTGAGGAACATGTGATTATGTACTTGGTCTCTTGATGAGTTCGAATAGGTTCATGTGATGACATCATTTATGCTCTTTGATTTATTACTGATATATAAATGTGTTTAGATTATTCTAGATGAATATGAAAATGTATGTTTTTTTCAATTTTCTTTATGCAAATATATGTATGGATGCACTTAGAATGTAGAAAGAAATGCAATGCCTGAATGTTTTGTTCATGTATTTTCTCTTTCTCATTTATGAATGTCGAATGTATGCGATGGATATGCAACAACATTAATATCATTAATATAGGTTATGTAGTTAAATTAGATTTTGGATGAACCTGGAAATCATTTTGAGCTCAAGTCCTTATGCTTTTCTTAAAAATGAATCCTGCAATCTCTGAATGCATCTACATGCAGACTCTTAGGACTATCACTGATTTGTATACATTGTAGCATTTTTATCATCGTTGGGCATTTTTGTAATGGACATTGTTGGATAGTACAACTGTCACTAATACACACTGGTCTCATAAAAGTATGAATACTATGTGTATTAGATGCAATGTCGGAAATAAACCTAAGCATCAAGGCACAGAGGCCAGGATGATTAGTCAGTTATCTCTTGTTGCTTTGAAGAATCATCATCTATTTGAGTGTAATGTAAGATATGTGACCTGCAATGACCTTCAATATTCATATCCTTGGGTACATAATGTTTCGTACACCTTACTTAGAATTTGATTTATAAAACAAACAAAGAAATTGGTTCAACCTCACCGTAGTTTACACCTAACTAGGATCGACATATATGCGGCTATCCACTCATGTTGGAAGCTCTTACCATAAACATCTAAGTTATGTGAAATTCATAGGATCATTGAAAAAATCACCATACGCAGAAAACCAAGAAAAGGTTATGCCCCCTGTCCTTGTGACTCTTTGTCTTTGAATAGACATCATGGAATAACTCATAAGACATAACAATCACCAATTAATAATTAATCAAAGAAAATTCATAACTGCTTACATGTCCCTAGTGTGAAACATCATCGGAACATAAAGAGTCATAATCAAACCAAGATCAGTCTATATGTGTTTAAGTAGTATTGAGAAATACAGTTGATTCATTTGTCAAGTGCAGTAGAGAATCATCAATCAGAACTTGGAATCAAGCAATATGTTTTTCATGTCTGAGTATATGAGATTAACTTTGTCAGCAATTTTAATCCAATGTAGTGTTTAGGAACACTGTTTGATTAAAGTGTTAAGAAACACTAGTGCGATTAAAGTGTTGAGAAACACTAGTATGATGTATGTTATAGGTAGGTGGTGTTTAAGAAACAACCTTGTTTGTGATAGTGATGTTTTTATGCAAGTATTGAGAAATAATATTTTGAGAAGCAAACCATCCTAGATAGGAACCTAGGACAACCTAGCAGACACAAACCGAACATGCTAGCAAAGATTCCCCCAGTGCAGAATGACTATTCCTAAGATGCAAATGCAAACAAATCCCAGAAAATGATATAACATTTGTAAGGAATCAGAGTCAACCTATAGCACAGGTGCAATTATGAAAAATTAGTGTCAGTAGTGCATTGATAGATAGAGCACAGAGTACAAGTGATGCCTATTTGCCAGGTTTTCACCACTCGGCAAACCTTTTATTTTTTGCTACCAAGACATCTGTTTGCCAGGTTTTCGCCGAGGCATTTTCCTCTTTTTCAAATTTTTTCTTCTTTTTTATTTTTTTTATTAGTATCTATGGTGTGTGATTTTGGTACCTATTAGGAGACACAACACTTCAATAAATCAGTGCATTAGTGAAACAAAGGGGTTAGCCAACATAGCAATCACTAAAATTGATCTATTGCTTCCTATCTAAGAGGAGTATGAAAAATGACATAATAGCCCTCAAATTATGCATATTCTAGTGACCAATACAACCTAAGAACGGAAGATTCAAATGAAAATTAATCTAGATGATTCAAAAACATTCATGCTAGCTCTAGAAATGGAAACTACAACAATATAACAAAGAAACAAGCTAGAAGGCACTATGAAAGTCCTAAACATGAGTAATATGAGATTGCTTCTTCAATCCTCCAAATATGGGCAGCATAAGGATGCTTTCAACTTCTCAAAATTAGGAGCATTATAACAATACATTAAAAGACTTCAAATTTCAGGGCCATTTGAGCTCAAAATCCATCCTATTTATAGAAGAAATGGAGGAAGGGGAGAAGACTCTAGAAGGGCTACCATTAATGAGGGTGTAAGACTTATTAATGAGGTATGGGTGGAAGGAATATGTAAGAGTCATTAATGCTTCATTTATGAAAGCATTAATGAGGTATGGGCGAGGGTTTAAGAAGCATGGGTGAGGGTTTAGAGTTAAGCCTGACAAGGTGGACTTGAGGGAAGGAATCTTGAGGTTCCTTGACTTTCTCAAGTGGGTGGAGTTGTTAATTATTCGTTAATGGAATGTGACAACATTAAGGGTAGCTTAGGATTAGGATTAGGGGTTAAGGCATGTGATTAAGGAGATAGAGAAGATAGGAGAGAAATTGAGTGGAGGTGGGATTAGCTCATTAGAATTAATTAGCTAATTAAGAAGAATTAGCATGTGAGAAGGGGTTGGGATGAGTTTGAACTCATGGTTGGGTAGTTGAGATTGGTTAGGTTTGAGGGAATATTAATAAAAATGAATTGTTGTAATAATATATTCACTCAATAATAGGGTTTTAATTAATCATCCAAGCTTTTGATTGCTTTGTAATAATTAATTAGGACTATAGCTAAATTGAATCAATTTAGGCTAGGGGATTGATTTAGCAAGTGATGAGGTATAAATAGGATTTCATTAATTCCCTTTAAATTAATTACCTTAGCCAGGTATGATTTGAATTGATTGAATTGAATTGATTTGATTGGCTAAAGTGATTAATGTAAATTAGTGATTAGATCACTTAGGAGATTAAATCTGATTCGAAAGAATTATGCCAAGCAGTAATAGGGTCATTTAGACATAATTGGGGGTATGATCACACTTAGGGTAAATAGGGTATTTAGTTGGAACAGACCAAATTCAGGTGGTTACATTTGCCCCTCTTTGAATTGATGTGCGAGCAGCGCATTGATTTAAAGAAAGTTTTTGATTTAGACTTCAGAAATATTGAGAATTTCGTTCTTAGTTTTTGAACGAAATGATGATGAGATCAGTCTCGCACTTGATTAAAAAAAACTAATAGTATTGAATTTGAACTTGATCGAACAAAGGTCAATAAGCAGAAATCTTAAAGATATCAATTCTGAACTTGGTTGTCATCCAAAGATTGATAATACTGATTCTGAACTTGGTTGTTGTCCAAAAGTCAGTAAGAAGCTGCCAGGAGCTTAATAAGAATATTTTAAAATGAGAGAAACACAAGATATCTAGCTTATGAGAACCAAAGCTTTCTATCCAACAGTTCCAACTTTAGTCAAGGAAACTGTCATGCCCCTAGTTTGTTTGATAACAAAGTCATTTTTAATGTTGTTTTCAGCAAAAAATTGATTGATAATAGTATGATCATGCCCCCTCAGGAAAAAAATTGAAGGAAATAGAATAAAATCCCTCTTTTGAAATGATGTATCACTTGTATGGAACGGGTAGAATAAGAAACAATGGATTATAAGAAGTGAAGAAATGGGGGTGTGTTTAAGAGTAAACACACGAGTACCAAGTTAATCACGTTGAAAATATGAGTTTGACTTTGTTCCCGATAGATCAAAGATTTTGGGAAGCATGGGTATTAGTAATAAACTTGGATTTTAGATGAAATTAAAATAGAAAGGAGTTTGAGCTCAAATCCTTATGTGGTTCTTTCAAAATGCATCATGCAAACTCTAAATGTAACTATATGCAGACCCTTAGGACTTTGTCACTGATTTGCAGATATTGTAGCATTTTATCATCATTGGGCACTTTTGGAACGGATACCACCTGATAGTACAACCATCACTAATACCCACTAATATTATGAAAGTATGAATACTATGTTTTATTGGAATGTCAAAAATAGACTTAGGCATCAAGGCATAGAAGCCAAGATAGAAAATTAGTCACCTTCCTTTTAATATACCAGATTCTAATTAAAGCAAGATATTGGACCCGCAATGACCTTGAAAATTCATATCCTTGGGTACATTATGATTCATATACCTTAGTAAGAATCTAGATAAGAAAACAGACAAGGAAATTGTTTCAACCTCACCGTAGTTTACACATAACGAAGATCGAGATATATGCGGCTATCCACCCATAGTGGCAACTCTTACCATAAACATCCAAGTTAGGTGAAATTTATAGGATCATTTGGAACAATCACCATATGCAAAAAATTAAGAAAACATTATGCCCCTTATCCTTGTGACTCTTTGTCTTTGCGCAGACGTCATTGAGTAACTAAGAAGACATAATAAATCATCAATTGTGAATCAATCAAATAAAATTTATAATTACTTAGATGCCCCTAGTTGAAAACATCATCAGGGCATTAAAGAATCATAATCAAACTATTATCAAACTGTGTGTTTTAAGTAGTACTTGTTCATTCATATGTCAAACACAGTAAAGTTTCATCAATCAGAAAATTGGAATATAAGCAATATGGTGTTCCATGTCGGTGCATTGATAGAATAATCTATTCATGTGTGTGATCCAATATAGCCTTGTAGGAACTCCGTTATGTAAATGTCATGTCTGGATATGTGATGTTTGAAAAGACACCCTAGTTTTGGAAAGTGACATTGTTTTGCATGTATCAAGAAACATTGTGTTTGTGAGGCAAACCATCTTAGAGTAACCTAGGAACCGCAACTTGCCATGCTAGAAAAGATTCCCCCAATGCAGAATGAATTATTCCTAAGACGTAAATACATACAAATCCCAAGCGAGGATAAGATAGTCTTTTAGGAAATGAAGTCAGCGTATGAGCATAGGAAAAATTATGAAGGCCTAGTATCAGTAGTGCATTGATTGATGGAGCACAGAATCACAAGTGATGCCTGATTGCCAGGTTTTCACCACTTAGCAAGATCTTTTCTTTTCTTTTTTTTTACCAAGATGCCTGTTTTACCAGGTGCTCATCAAGGCACTTTTCTTTTTTTCAATTTTTTTGCTATTTTTTCTTTTTTGAATGTTTTTGTAGTATCAAGGTGCCTGTTTGCCAGGTTTTCACCAAGGATACCCTTTCTTCAGGACTTTTTCCACTATTTTTCAGATTTCTTCAGGATCAATTTTCTAAATGTTTTTGATATTTTGTAAAAAAAATTTGTTGTACAAACTCTGCTAGCCAAACATTAAGCGTAGAACCACTTCAAATGTAGAGTATTGATAGGATCTGGAAGAACGTCTCCATCAGGTGTAGCTAACTGATAAGCTCCAGTCCCAAAAGTAGCAGTGATTACATAAGGTCCCAATCAGTTAGGTTCAAATTTTCCTTTCTGCTTCCCTGTTAGGCTGGTTTTTAGGATTTTCCTTTGGGACGAGATCTCCCACTTCAAAATTGTGTGGTTTGACCTTCTTATTATATCCTTTGGACATACGTGCCTGATACACTTTGAGGTGATCGAACACTTGTTGTCTGCGCTCATCTAGTAAGTCTAGATAATTTACCCTATCTATGCGGTACTGCTCATCAGTAACAAGACCTTGTATTAAAGATATCCGCAAAGGTGAGATTTCAACTTCAATGGGTAGTACTGCTTTAGCCATAGACTAGAGAAAATGGCATGGCTCCAGTTGGTGTTCTTATGCTTGTTCTATAGGCCCATACTGCCGGATTTAGTTGTAGATGTCAGTCTCTACCAGACTTGCTTACAGTTCTGTGTAGAATCTTGAGAATATTTTTATTTGATGCCTCAGCCTGTCCATTACCTTGAGGATAATAGATTGAGGAGCAATGTTGAGTGATATGGAACTGTTCACAAAGGTCATCAATGTCTTGATTTTTAAATTGGCTTCCATTGTCTGTTACAATTGAAGAGGGTATCTCGTATCTACAAAAAATGTAGTTCAAAATGAACATAGCCACCTATTTGCCAATGGCTTTGATTAGCGGCACGGCTTCGACCCACTTTGTGAAATAATCAGTGGCCGTAATGATGAACTTGTGTCCATTTGAAGAGTTGGGATATATTTTTCCAACCAAGTCAAAGGCCCATTGCTGAAATGGCCAATGTGTTATGAAAGGTATAAGTTCTCTGGCAGGAGCATGGATAATATTTCCATGTGTCTGGCATTTAAGACATGCTTTTGAAAACTGAATGGCATCTTTCTCCATCGTAGGCCAGTAATAGCCTACTCTGAGTAATTTCTTGCCTAATGAAAATTCGTTTGAGTGTGATCCACATACACATTCATGGACTTGTTTTAATGCTAGATCAGACTCTTTGAGTTCTAAACACCGAAGAAGTGTACCATCAAGACTGCGTCAGTATAGGTTGTTAGTTATGAGGACGTAATGCGATGCTGTCCTAATCAGGGATCTTTTCTCATTTCTAGATAGATTGGCTGGAATGGTTTGGTCAGAAAGGTAAGCAATGATATTGACATAGTGAGATTGGTCTGGGGTATTCAAAGCACATATTACCTGGTATTCAGGGGTATCAAAGGTAGGATAAGATAGTTCTTCCACCAAGAATTCATAGCGGAATTGATGTTCTTCTAGTTGTAACATGGATGCCAATGTATCCATAGGATCAGTAGCTTTGTTCTCTGATCTTGGTATCTGCTGGAAGGTGACGAAGATGAATTATTTCTTCAGGTCATCAACTAGTTGCTTGTAGGCCATCAATTTCTCATCTTTTATTTGATACTCCCCATTGACTTAATTGATAATTAGTTGGGAGTCACCATATATGTGTAGCTCTATGATCTTCCATTCCATAGCTAGCTTGAGGCCATTGACCAATGCTTCATATTCTGATATATTGTTGGTGCATGGAAACATCAATTTGTAAGATTTAGGAATCTTGTATCCTTGAGGAGTTATAAAGAGGACCCCTGCTCCAGAGCCTTGTTGAGTGAATGAACCATCAAAGTACATCTTCCATGGATATTTAGTTAGGTGCATGATTGTTTCATCAAGGAATTCAATCGTCAAAGGTTCATCATCCTGGAGTGGTGAATCAGCCAATTGATCTACAAGGACCTATCCTTTGATAGCTCTCCTTTCTACATATTCAATGTCAAACTCACTTAGAATCAGGACCCATTTTGCCAAACATCCTGTTAATGTTGTTCTTCTCAAAAGATACTTTAGAGGATCAATCTTAGCAATGAGCTTCACTGTATGAGAGAGCATGTAGTGCCTTAATTTTTTTAATGTGAAGATGACTGCTAAGAATTCTTTTTCAATAATACTATAATTGAGCTCATAGGTGACCAGTGTTCTACTAATGTAGTAGATAGATCTTTCTTTATTTGTTTCATCTTCTTGTGCCAGCAATACTCCTATGGATGTAGTTGTAGGTGAAATGTATAGGAGTAGGGGCTTTCCATGAATAGGTGCCATAAGTATAGGAGGAGCAGCAAGGTATCCCTTCAATTCTCTAAAGTTTGCTTCACAGTGTTCATCCCATTTGAAGGTAACCCCTTTATGTGGTAACTTAGTAAAGGGTTGTGCCCTATCTGCAAGTTGGGACATGAATCTTTTGATGGACTGGAGTCTTCCTTGTAGTGTCCTTATTTGACTGATATTGCGTGGAGGAGTCATCTCAAGTATAGATTTAACTTTAGCGGGGTCTACCTCAATTCCTTTCACTGAAAAAATGAATCCTAGGAGCTTCCCTAATTGGTCTCCAAAGGCACATTTCTTAGGGTTGAGCCTAAGTTGGAACTGTTCCATTCGATCTAATATCTTTCTTAGGTCAGCAATGTGAGTACTTCTTTCTTTGGATTTTTCCAATGTGTCATCCACGTAGTCCTCCATGTTCTTGTGCATCATGTCATGGAATATTGTTGTCATGGCTCTTTGATATGTTGCACTGGCATTCTTTAGCCCAAATGGAATGATGTTCCAGCAAAATGTGCCCAATGCACATGTGAATGCAGTTTTCTCTTGATCCTCAGGGGTGATCTTAATTTGATTATAGCCCGAGAATCCGTCCATTAATGAATACATCTGGTAGCCTACTGTAAGATAGAGGGAAGTCATCTTTCGGACATGATTTGTTCAGGTCTCTGAAGTCAATACAAATCTTGATAGATTTATCAATTTGAGATACGGGGACTACATTGGAGATCCATCCTTCATATGCAATGACTCTGATAAATCCTGCTTTTAACAACTTTTCCAGCTCTGCTTTTACAAATAATGCAACATGAGGATGCATTTTCCTAATTTTTTGTTTTACGGGCTTGATCCCAGGAGCTATAGATAAGTGGTGCATAATGAGGTTAGGATATATCCCTGACATATCATTATAAGACCATGCAAAGTTAATCTTCTTCTCTTTTAGGAACTCTGTGAACTGTACCTTCTCCTCTTCTGATAAAGATTGTGTAAGGTGAACTATTTGAGGATTTTCAACAGTGCCCAAGTTTACTGGCTATGTTGGTTCAATCAATACCAAAGATCTTTCCTGAAAGTGTTCAGGGAGGATATCAAGAGTCTCATCCTTTGGTGCCTCAAGGAGGCTTTCACCATTGGATACATCTTTTTTCTTTACTATTTTGGGATCTGATACTGCCACAGAGTAGTTTTCACCATCAGTTCACTTCTTCTTTTTATTTTTCAATTTTTGACTAAGAAACTTGATATCCTCTGGTGACATGTTCTCACTCCTTTCTTTGGTTGAAGAAGGGTAAGGTTCACAATCATTGAGATAACATCCTAGGGAGTGGTCATTGGAAAAGTCAAGGATAGGAGTAGGATCTATTTCAGTCCAATCAATTAGGTCTGGAAGTACCAATGTTAGGGAATTAGACTCTAGGAAGGACAGCATCATGTTAGCATCAAGACCATTAACCGACATGACACAATCTGTTAAGTTAATTTCTTTGATATTTAGATCAATAAAAGTGAGATCATCATTAAAAGGGTCATTTTTAGTCATATGTGGATCAAACTCTAGCGACTCGTCAGTAGAAATCTCATCATCATCTCTCCGTAAAAGGAGGCTTCTTTCTTGTAGCCTATGAAATTATTTTAGACTCATGTATTCACCAGTGTCACCATCAATGATCAGGGGAAGGAACTCTTCTTTTTCTTCAGGAGGATCAGTATCATTGAGAGGAGTGTCAGATCATTTACTAGGAGCTGAGGGAGCTGCAAACATGTGAATTGTATCTATTCCAATATCTTCAGAGGTGACAGATAGCCGATCTCATTCATAGTCATGAGAGTCTATTACATCATCATCAGATTTGTTTAAGTATTCAACAATAGTTATTTGATGTACTCGGTTAGCTGCTTGTAGATCAAAGTGGGGTAGATCAAGGACATGTGAAATTGTGGCCAATTGTCCCCAGTTAGGATGTAAATTCTGTGGCCGGGGTATCTCTTGAGTAATTGTTGCTATGGTGTCTCCTACCTCTTGAATGGGAGGTTGTGCTACCAAAGGGGTGTGAAGATCTTGTGGTACCTCAAAGCTGGGTACGTAGCATTCTCCTTGGTAGTTGGGGTCCTGTGTGCCAACATGTAATAATCTCTCATAGGACCATTGCTCTAGTTTGTCTGTTTCATCACTTCCCTTATCTGAGTGTGGACTTTCTTTTGAAGCAGGTTTATCAGCTTTAGCATTAAAACCAAGCCCTATTTTATCTCTGGTATTTCATAACTCCATGGGTATAGGCTCAATAAGCCCTCATCCTATGTCATTTAGATGTCCTTTCCCTTTGTAACCCATTTGTGTGAGGAAATCATATCCCTTTCCATACTATTCTGGGGATATCTTCACATGTTTGATTTCAGCCTCCACCGGTTCTCCTTTGTAAAGCCAGTCCAAGACTGCATGTTCTTCTATGTTATTTGAAGAAGATGTGGATGCCTTTACCATGCCTGTTTCTTTGTGTACTTCTAGCTCTTTGGATGATATAGGTGTGAATGTTGATAAAGGTTTTTCGTAGGATCTCGATGACACCAAAAGTTATATTAGTGACAGAGTCACGTCCAGCTTGTACTCTCCCATACCTATTTCTTCAAGTTTCAAGGTTTTGCTAAAAATCTTCATAACCATGTCATTGGTAGTCTCAAGAGCAACTACATCCATAGCCTCTTTTTTATGTGGGATCATGTTACCTACTTTGATATTGTGGGAATCGTCACTTTCACCCCTTTATATGGGAATTTTATGCATTGGTGGTAAGTAGATGGTACAGCTTACATCTTGTGAATCTATGGCCTCCCTAATAGGATATTGTAGGCTAATGGTAGATCCAGAACTTGACATATGATGTTCCTCTCAATCGGTCTGACTTTGATAGTTAGAACAATAAGGCCTCTGGAGGACCTTTCTTCCTCATCATAAGCTTTGATGGTTATCTTGCTTCTAGAGTCAATTTTTTGTTCTGAGAGACATAGTTTCCTTATTAGCTCCAGTGTATAGATATTCAATCATGTGCCTCCATCTATCAATACGCGTCTAACATGGGATTTATGAATAAGGACTTCAATATGGAGGGGTTGATTATGTGGATGCATCAATGACTTGTCATCCTCTTTAGAAAAGGAGAGGTAGTGTGGCACTGAGATGTGATTGACCATTGCTTGGAACATGTCTATATCAATATCTTTTGGAACATTAACAATGTGTAGAGCTTGTTCTAGGATTTCCCTATGTACCATGGATATTTTACGCAACTCAAAAATGGAAATTTTGGCAGAGGTTCGTTGCAATTGGTCTACCAAGTCATATTTTGCTCCAGGAATAGTGATCACATGTTTTGAGGCTGGTTTAGGAATAGTTACAATAGGAACCTTGGATGTTGATGTCAATTTTGGAGGTCCTTTGATTGTAACTGGTGCTTGGCTCCGTGTTACATCATTTGAGTGGAATGAGACACCTTTGATTATAACCACATTGATGGATTCAGTTTTAATGTCAAGCATATTGATCACATTGTCATTTTTGGAATAGGTGTAGTTTACCTCATTACTCTTCCCTTTAGATGTTTCTCCTTGATCGTAATTAGGAAAGGGTTTGTTGAATGTTGTATGATCCTCATTGGTAGTGTTTCCATCTACTTTGATCTTACCTCCTTCGATGAGGTCTTGGATAACATGTTTAAGCTTGAGGCAATTATTAGTCTTGTGTCCCTTGTTTTTGTGGAAGACACAATAGGAATTATCATCCCACCATCTAGGTTTGACCATTGGTTCCCATAGTTTGGAATCTAGGATAGTTAGAACTTTTTTATCCAATAGAGTCTCTAGAATAGTCTTGAGAGGTTCTCCCAAAGGAGTGAATGTTCTATGAGGTCTTGATGTCTATGATCATCCCTTGTCATTATCATTGTTTGTTTTGGTTATGGGAGTTGTTACCTTAGCCTCCTTGCTTGCATGCATGCTATTAGTCAGATTGAACACCTTGGGTTTAGGATTGATGTGAGAGGCGTCAACTACTCCATCATTGACAACATTTTTGTTCTGTTTCCACCATTTAGGCTTGGAGTTGGAGTTTAATTTTTTTCACCTTGAAGAGTAATCTCCCCTCTTTTGACCATGACTTCCTCAATACAGAGGGCATTTTTAATCATTGTATCGAAGCTTGGTGAGTCTTTCATTTGTAATGTGTAGTTCAATTCGGGCACCAAGTTATTAACGAAGATCTCCATCTTCTCTATTTCAGGAATGGCCCGTGAGTAACGTGCAAATATCTTTCTCCACCTTTGTAGGAAGTGTGTAAATGATTCACTAGTTCATTGTTTGGTGTTACATAGGTCCATCATATTCACATCATGTTGGATGTTGTAGGAGTAATTTTGGATAAAGCGTTGAATCAACTCCTCAAATGTCTTGACCTTGGGGTTTAGTTTTGAGAACCACTCCATGGCATTACCTCCTAGACTTCCTAGAAAAAATCACATGAGGTATGTGGGTTCATGCTTGTATTCTATACTCAAAGCATAGAATTCCCTTACATGGTCATGTGGATCAGTTTCTCCCATGTACTTGTCATACTTTGGTCTTGCCACATTGGGGGAAATGGGATCATCATGATACTCTTGTCAAAAGGAAATGGACAAATGGCATCTAAAGAGTATTGTGTTTTGGGTTTCTCTTTTTCCTGTTTGAGATTTGTGAGCTCTGTTTGCATCAGATTGAGCTGTTTGGTGAGAATAGATATTGGATTTGGTACTTCGTTTTCCTTGAGTTTTTCCACATCATAATCTTTGGATAATTTAACAGCTGTAGATGCTAGATGAAGGAAGTATTTTTCTTTATCCTTATCAATCATTCTTTCCATTATCTGGTGAAACCTCTTACTTTGATTAAGTTTTTCATATTATTCTTTAGATATTTCATCCTCACTACCGGATTCAAATAAAGGACGTTCAAACTTGGGTTCTTCTTCTTCATCAGTATCTTCAGGTTTTTGGTGTTTTCCATTGTTATAGTCCTCAAAGGCCTCACTCCATCTGTGAATATCGCTATCCATTTGAGGGGAATCTAGATCGAGAAGGGAACTACAAGAAGCTTCTCCTTGAAAGTGTGGTGTTTTAGGAGGCACTTTCAATCCTTTAGTTGTGTATTTTTTGCGTCTTGTGTTAACCATGTGGTTATGTCTCAACTTTCATCAACGTTTCCCAATAGTGTTAGGTAGAGTCTCAAATCGTTCAAGTGAGTGTGTCTAGGTAGAAGTAACTATTTGTTGTTGGTGGATGTAAAAGATTCCAATGTCAGAGGGTTAGAATGCCCTGATAGTGACTTGGGAACCAAGTTATAAAAAGCGGGTAGACCACACGTATTGAGATAGATTACAAGAGTCTGACGGGACATGAAAGGTAGATGTCTAAAAATATTTTCAATATAACCATAGTGAGACCAAAAGAAGCAATAAGGACAGACTAAAGAGTCAAAAAGGGATCCAAAATAAACTATCTTCCTCTGAGAGGCAACGATGTAAGTTCCCACTGTTCAACTGTTGTCAGTTTTGTCTTGGAAGTGTGTGAAGTTTGAAGATCATGTTTTGAGATTTTTCCAAGGAGTGAAAAACATATGTAGACCAAGGTTTGAATTTTGTTTCTTATTTTAAGATTTTATCTTTTTAGTGATTTTCAGTCACATCAAGCATTGTTGCATTGTTAAGAGGGTGAAACAGACAAACATCTTTTTCCTATTCTCTAGGTGGAGGATGAAAATATTTGCTCGTTGACTCAGGTACACACTCAAATGCTAATCTGAATACAGCCATCACCAAGCACGCAATGGCTCCAGTCATGATGTTGTATTAGCCGACTCCAAACGCAAGTGAGGGCACAATATGATGAGTGTCTTGGGGCAATTACTTTTTTCCTTGCAAAAAGATTATCACCCTTTCAGGGATGAATCAGGAATTCTTTCAGTTGAAGTTGTTGTAGATTATTGGGCAATCCATTCAAAACTATCCCCCATAGAATTGCACAAGGCAAAATTTAGGCATATAGCCCTATGAGTACCTGAATGTATGTAGTCTCGCAAGCAAGATTCAAGCGGCTCCGCTCTACATACACCCAAGCATGTTCAAGGAATGATGTCAAAATTCAAAGAACAAAACCAGCTCTGTCTTTTGAGGCTTTAGCCTATGAGGAAGCAATTATTTATAGTGAGTTGGAAGGGTTGGTGTAAAACCTGTCCTCACTTGGGTCATTCCCAAGATATTTTTTCCTCAACCGGCAGGCCCTCTACTGTTTAAGTATATGTAACCAGGACTGGCGAGCTTTGGATGTTTGGATTTCTGATTCTTCCGAAGAAGAAGAGCATACTCTCCTAATCTAAACAATTTTCTCCCAAAACATGTAAAGCAAAGTTCATTCCTTCAAGCTATGTTGAGCTTGATTTAGTTTGTTCCTATTTAAGAAAAATAGAATTTTCTTGAAAAGGAAAGTTGCCTTGTTCAATTAGCCACAAAATTTAGTGAGTTTCTTGTCCAATTACTAATCAAAATTGAATTAAAATGATTGAACTTGTTCTTTGATCCAACATATTTAGTGCTTTCATTGTCCAATTTCTGAATCCAAAAATAAATTATACGATGTAGTTGTTCATTGAACCGCAATATTTAGTGACTTGTTTTGTTCATTTACTGATCCCAAATGAAATTAAACTGTGAGATTGCTTGTTCATTTACCACCAAATTCCTTTGTAAGTGTTAAACCAACGTTTGATTTTTTGATTTTCCTCAAGAGGAAAAGAGCATAATAATCTTTTTGACTTGACACGTATTGAGAAAATGGTGTTTAAGTGTGAAAATTTTCAAAAAAAGAGGGTTAGTATCAAAATCAGTCTAAAATCTCTACAACCACACATGTTAGCATTGTCTTCTTATCTCCTTCTCAGAAACCTGCAAGCACTTAGTTAGTTTGTCAAAAAGTACGATCACAATCACAAAAACAACCTTGTTAGCATGTTAGAAATGAAATTTGCAAAAGTTAGAACCATGTATTTCTGCCCCCTGGACGACAGACGATATTTCAAAAACCCAAAATGATAAACCCCAAAAATGATAAAAGATTAACCCCAAATGATAAAACAAACCCAGGACGATATCCCATTTACACGAAATGATATTTCATACAAAAAATGTGAAAATGATTACCAGAAACGATTTTTAAGCCAAATTTTACCTTATGGCAGTGCAACGGTAGACGATATTAAAACTCTTAGAAATGCTAAAAGAATGACCGAAAATGATAAGTTGCTCCCAAAAATGATATAATAATGACCTAAAATGATAAGTTGCTACCAAAAAATGATAAGATGCTCCCAAAAATGATAATCTGCATGCAAATTTTGAAAATGTTAAGGGCAGAGAGCAAATTTTGATGAAATTTCAAGCTATCTTTCCCCACGATGGGCGCCAGAGATGTGGTGTGTGATTTTGGTACCTGTTAGGAGACACAACACTTTAATAAATCATTGCATTAGTGAAAAAAAAGGGGTTAGCCGACATAGGAATCACTAAAATTGATCTATTGCTTCCTATCTAGGAGGAGTATGAAAAATGACATAATAGCCCTTAGATTATGCATATTTCAGTGACCAATACAACCTAAGAACAAAAGATTCAAATGAAAATTAATCTAAATGATTCAAAAATATTCATGCTATCTCTAGAAATGGAAACTACAACAATATAACAAAGAAACAAGCTAGAAAGCACTATGAAAGTCCTAAACATGAGCAATATGAGATTGCTTCTTCAATCCTCCAAATATGGGTAGCATAAGGATGCTTTCAACTTCTCAAAATTAGGAGCATTATAACAATACATTAAAAGACTTCAAATTTTAGGGCCATTTGAGCTCAAAATCCATCCTATTTATAGAAGAAATGGAGGAAGGGGAGAAGACTCTAGAAGGGCTACCATTAATGAGGGTGTAAGACTCATTAATGAAGTATGGGTGGAAGGAATATATAAGAGCCATTAATGCTTCATTTATAAAAGAATTAATGAGGTATGGGTGAGGATTTAAGAAGCATGGGTGAGGGTTTAAGGTCAAGCCTGACAAGGTGGACTTGAGGGAAGGAATCTTGAGGTTCCTTTACTTTCTCAAGTGGGTGGAGTTGTTAATCATTCCTTAATGGAATGTGACAACATTAAGGGTAGCTTAGGATTAGGATTAGGGGTTAAGGCATGTGATTAAGGAGATAGAGAAGATAGGAGAGAGATTGAGTGGAGGTGGGATTAGCTAATTAGAATTAATTAGCTAATTAAGAAGAATTAGCATGTGAGAAGGGGTTGGGATGAGTTTGAACTCATGGTTGGATAGTTGAGATTGGCTAGGTTTGAGGGAATATTAATAAAAATGAATTGTTGTAATAATATATTCACTCAATAATAGGGTTTTAATTAATCATCCAAGCTTTTGATTGCTTTGTAATAATTAATTAGGACTATAGCTAAATTGAATCAATTTAGGCTAGGGGATTGATTTAGCAAGTGATGAGGTATAAATAGGATTTCATTAATTCCCTTTAAATTAATTACCTTAGCCAGGTATGATTTAAATTGATTGAATTGAATTGATTTGATTGGCTAAAGTGATTAATGTAAATTAGTGATTAGATCACTTAGGAGATTAAATCTGATTCGAAAGAATTATACCAAGCAGTAACAGGGTCGTTTGGACATAATTGGGGGTATGATCACACCTAGGGAAAATAACATCTATAGTTGGAATAGACCAAATTCAGGTGGTTACAGTATCAAGGTGCCTATTTTCCAGGTTTTCACCAATGATACCTTTTATCAGGACCTTTTCCACTATTTTTGGATTTCTTTAGGATCAATTTTCTAATTTTTTTTATGGTATTTTATGAGAAATTTTTCACCACACGGGCTCTGCTAGCCAGATATCAAGCGTAGAACTGCTTTAAGTGTAGAGTATTAATGGGATCAGGAAGAACATCTCCCTCAGGTGTAGCCAACTGATAAGATCCAATCCCAAAATTTGTAGTAATGACATAAGGCCCCAGCTAGTTGGGTTCAAAATTTCCTTTTTGTTCTATGTTTGGCTAGTTCTTAGGATTCTCTTTGAGAACGAGATCCCCCACTTGAATTTTATGTGGTTTAACCATTTTATTGTACCCCTTTGACATTCATTTTTGGTACACTTTGAGATGATTGAACGCTTGTTGACTGCCCTTATCAAGGAGTTCTAGTGCATTCACTCTATCAATGCAGTTTTGTTCATCAGTAACAAGACCATGGAGAGATACCCACAAAGATGGATTTTTTACTTCAATAGGTAGCACTGCTTCTATGCCATAGAATAACGAAAATGGTGTGGCTCCATTTGGTGTTCTGATACTTGTTTTGTAGGCCCATAGTGCCAGATTTGGTTGTAAATGCCAATCTCTGCCATACTCAAAGTTTTGTGTAAGATTTTTAGAATGTTTTTGTTTGATGCCTCAACGTGTCCATTACCTTGAGGATAATAGATTGAAGAAAAATGCTGAGTGATATGAAACTATGTGCAAAGGTCTTCGATGTCTTGGTTTTTAAACTGACACCCATTGTCTGTTATAATAGAAGAGGGTATCCCATACCTACAAATAATGTAGTTCAAGATTAACATAGCAACCTATTTTTCAGTGGCTTTGATCAGCGACACAACCTTGACCCACTTAGTGAAATACTCAGTGGTCGTAATGATATACTTGTGTCCACTTGAAGAATTAGGATAAATTTGTCCAACCAAATCAAGGGCCCATTGCTGAAATGACCAATGTGTTATGAAAGGTATGAGTTCTTTGGCAGGAGCATGGATGATATTTCCATGTGTTTGACATCTGTGATATGTTTTAGAAAATAAAACATCTTTTTCCATTGTGGGCCAGTAATAGCCAACTTTTAGTAGTTTTTTAGCTAATGAAAAGCCATTCGAGTGCGATCTACATACATCTTTGTGGACCTCTCTTAATGTGTGATCAGATTCTTCTTGTTCTAAACACCTAAGAAGCATACCATCAAGACCTCGTCTGTATAAGTTATTAGTAATGAGGACATACCGCGATGATGTCCTAATTAAAGCTCATTTTTCATTTTGTGATAGGCCATTAGGTATAGTTTGATTATTTAGATAGGAAATGATTTTAGCATATTGGGATTGGTCTTGGGCATTCAAAGCATAAACTACTTGGGATTCGGGTGTATCAAAAGCTGGATAGGATAGTTCTTCCACCAAGAAGTCATAGAATAATTGATGTTCTTCCAGTTGTTACATGGATGCCAGTGTAGCCATAGCATCGACAACTTTATTTTCTGTTATGGGAATTCGTTGGAATGTAATGAAGACAAAGTACTTCTTCAAATCATCTACCAGGTGTTTGTACGACATCATATTTTCATATTTTGTATGATAATCTCCATTCACTTGATTGATAATGAGCTGAGAGTCACCATACACATGTAACTCTATGATCTTCCATTCCATAGCAATATTGAGTCCATTTACCAATGCTTCATATTCATAAATGTTATTTGTGCATGGAAACATCAATTTGTATGCCTTGGGTATTTTTTACCCTTGAGGAGTGATGAATAGAACCCCTTCTCCAAAGCCTTGTTGCGTGAAAGATCCATCAAAATACATCTTCCATGGATGTTCAGTTAAATGCATTATTGTTTCATCAGGGAATTCAATTATCAAAGGTGCATCATATTGCAATGGTGAATCAGCTAATTGATTAGCTAGGAATTTTCCTTTAATAGCCCTTTTGTCCACATACTCAATATCAAATTTGCTTAGAATCAGGACCCACTTTGCTAACCTTCCTATTAATGTTGTTTTTCTTAGGAGATATTTGAGAGGATCTATCTTTGCAATAAGCTTTACTGTATGGGACAGCATATAATGTCTCAATTTTTGTGATGCAAAGACAACTGCTAAGCAATCTTTTTCAATTATACTATAATTGAGTTCATAATACACCAAGGTCTTGCTGATATAGTAGATTGCTCTTTCCTTTTTAGTTTCATCCTCTTGTGCTAGCAATACTCTGAACGATATGGCCGTAGCTTAAATATATAGGAGTAATGAATTTCCATGAATAGGCACCATGAGAATGGGAGGAGTAGCCAAGTAATCCTTTAATTCTTTGAAGTTGTTTTCACAATGCTTGTCCCATTTGAAAGTCACACCTTTATGCAACAGTTTAGTGAAAGGTTGCACTCTGTCGGCTAGTTGTGACATAAATCTCCTGATTGACTGGAGTCTTCCTTGTAGCATCCTCATTTGACTAATAATGCTTGGAGGTGACATTTCTAGTATAGCTTTGACTTTTTTAGGGTCCACCTCAATTCCTTTTGCTAATACTATAAACCCGAGGAGCTTCCCTGATTGAACTCCAAAGGCACATTTCTTTGGATTAAGCCTGAGTTGAAATTATTCCATGTGATCTAGTATCTTTCTCAAGTCTTTAATATGAGTAGTTCTTGTTTTTTACTTGGCCAAGGTATCACCACGTAGTCCTCCATGTTTTTATGTATCATATTGTGGAAAAAAAAATTCATATCTCTTTGGTATGTAGCACCAGCATTCTTTAATCCAAATGACATAACGTTCCAACTCCCCATGCACATGTGAATGTTGTCCTTTCTTGGTCCTCAAGAGCAATCTTAATCTAGTTATAGCCTAAAAATCCATCCATGAGTGAGTACATCTGATAGCCATCTGTAAGATCTATGATCATATCAATGTTTGAAAGTGGAAAATCATCATTAGGACATGCTTTGTTTAATCTCTAAAGTTTGTGCAAATCCTGATAGATTTATCTACTTTGGGAACTGGTACCACATTAGAAATCCATCCTGCGTAAGAGATGACTCTTATGAATCCAACTTTTAGTAGTTTTTCCAGTTCTAATTTGACCAATAATGTCACATGTGGATGCATCTTCCTTAGTTTTTTTTTTACAGGTTTGATTCCAGGAGCTATAGATAAATGATGCATTATTAATTCAGGATCAATTCCAGGCATATCAGTGTATGACCATGCAAAGTTGATCTTTTTCTCTTTCAGGAACTCAGTGAATTGTATATTTTCTTCTTCTGATAAGGATTGTGCTAGATGAACAAATTGAGGAGATTCTATTGTTCCCAAGTTAACTGGTTGTGTTGGTTCTATCAGAACTAAAGATCTTTCTTGAAATTTTTCAGGGAGGATATCAAGGATCTCATCTTTTGGCACCTTTGGGAGGTTTTCACCATCATATATGTCTTTTATTTTTACTATTTTAGAATTTGATACTGGTACAACGTGCTTTTCACCATCAGTTCTTTGTTTATTTTTATTTTTCAATTTGTGACTAAGAAACTCGATATCCTCCACTGACATGTTCATGCTCCCTGCATTGGTGAAAGAAGGATAAGGTTCACAAGCATTTAGATAACAGGCCAAAATATAGTCATTGGGAAAGTTAATGATAGGAGTAGGATCTGAATTGGTCTAATCAATAAGGTCAAGGTTTACCAAGAATAATGATTTGGATTTTGGTAAGGGAAGCAATGTGTCAGGGTCACAACTATTCACTAACAAGACATGTTCTATTAAGTTATCTTCTACATCATTTAGATCATTAAGAGTCTAATTTTCATTAATAGGGTCATTGTTAGTAATATGTGGACCTAACTCTAGTGACTCATCAGTTGAGCTTTCATCTTCTTCTCTCAAAAAAAGGAAACTCATAGCTTTTATCCTTTGAATGTCCTCTAGACCTAGAAAGGTATCTCCATCAAAAATCCTAGGAAGTGGTATCTCATCTGATTTTGGAACATTAGTGTTAGGGGAAGTGTTAGAACTCTCTCCTCTCTCCCATATTGGTAAAAATTTATGAATCACATCTACCTCAATGTCCATGGTAGCATTAGACAAGTGATCCCATTCATAATCATGTGAGTCAGTTAATTCATCATCAGATTTGTTTAGAAACTCAGCAATAGTCACCTGATGTACCCTACTATCCACTTGCAGATCAAAGTGTGGTAAGTCTAGGACATGTGAAATTTTTACCAATTTCCCGCAGTTAGGATGTAAATCTTGTTGTTGGGGTACTTCTTCATGAGTCTCTTTTACCTATTGGACTTCTGGAGAGGCTTTTGTTTCTTCTTCTACTTTTTGGACTTTAACTTGTGACAACAAAGGAACATGAGGGTTTTGTTGTGCTACAAAAGTAGGTACATATATTTCTCCTTGATATATGGTATATTTAGTACCAATATGCAATAATATTTCATTTGTCCATGGTTCAAGTGTTGTCTCTTCTTCTTCATCATCACTTCCTTCATCAAAGAATGGACCATCTCTTGAAGTAGGATTTTCTGATTTGTTATTGAACCCTAACCCTATTTTGTATTTGGTGTTTTTGAATTCCATGTGTATAGGTTCAACAAGTCCTTTCCCTTTATCTCCTAAAGGTCCCTTCCCTTTGTATCCCATTTTTTTGAGAAGGTCATATCCTTTACCATACTTTTCTAAGGATATCTCCACATGTTTTACCACATTTTCTCTCTGTTCTCCTTTATAGAGCCAAGCCAAGACTACCTTCTCTTCTTTTTCATCCTCCTGAGAAGTAGAGGCTCTAACCATACCAGTTGCTTTATGAATGTCTAGTTCTTTAGATGTAGTAGGCGTGAAAGATGAGGAAGGTTTACCATAAGATCATGGAGATACAGGGATGTAAGCCAATGACAGAGTCATGTCTAGTTTGTATACTCCCATGCTAGTTTCTTCAGGTTTTAGTGTCTTTCCAAAACTTCTCATCACCATGTCTTTAGTAGCTTCAGGTAAAGATTCTTTTGAGACTTCCTTATTATGAGGAACCTATTGTCAATCAAGATTATGCCTATAGCTAGATGCAGAATCTCGCCATCCTATTGCAACATGGAAACATTCTCCTTGGTGGATGAGAGAATGAATATCCAGGTTCTACGCCAGTTCCTATTAGATTCAGGATATCACCTAATGCTGACTTTTATGGTTTTGGGAAAAGGGAGAGTGATAACTGAAAATGAAAACTGACTAATAAAGGTAATACACCAAAATAGATTCAAATTTATCAGAATTGCAAGAATGTAATTACAAAACACACATTACTAATTTTTGAAAATGATTTCACTTCTCAACACCTAGGATGGTTTACAATTAACTATTAGGGTTTGATGCCACTAATGGTAGGAATTCAACCAGCAAACAAGTAACTTCTGCAAAAGGTTAATTCTGTATAACCTAGAATAGGAATTTGAATCAATTCACTGATCTATGCTCGAAAGGGATAAACACTAAAATGTAGAAAACATGAAAAGAATAATGACATAACTCAGAAAAATATGTGAATAAAGGTCAGCTCTATTATCTTCAAAATCTGCAAAATGGTTACAAAAAATAAGGAAAAAGTGCAAAGGAATGATATGTTCACTAATAAACTTTTATCCCTAATTCTGAACCCCTCTAAATGAAAAAGAAGTTCAGTTATATAGCCTCCAAGGCTAATTTTGAAAATGAGATCCTCCCCCTAAAAGTGCCTATAAACAGAAGGTATCCCTGATTTTTAGCCCAAAATGGTGTCCCTAAGACATAGCTTCTAACAAGACCTCCATGATTTCAAAAAATCCTAAATTTATGGCATAATACATGCCTAAAATATAGCCCTATCACCATGACTAGTGCCCTAAATATTGGTTTTAATAAAGCATATAAATCCTTTTTACATTGTTTTACCAATATTTATGTAATTAAAATTTGAATAAAATTCAAAATAATAACAAAATCTACACTGCCTTATAAAAAAAACCTAGGAAATAAACCCCTAAGTCTAAAAATGCTAAGTGAAAGAGGGTCGACATGACCACTTCTCCCACTTGCATACTATGTGAATACAAAGGCAATGAGGTGGCACTGTTTAAAAATTTGAGGCATGTAGGATTGGACATATGCCTTAATGACATTCAATGCATTTTCTATGCGGACTCCAAAGTTTGTAAAACTTTGGCATAGGCATTTCTACGCACTTCATTTGCATTCAGTTTTGGGGAAATAGAATTTAGGGTTCTCTGCAGTTTAGCACCGCCATGCTGTATTCTTCTTGTGCTCACTATGTTTGATCTAGAGCTCACCATGTAATCTGGACTTGTTTGTTCAAAGAGCTCGGGCTCTTCATTCAGTTGTACTTGGCCTCCATTTGATCTATTCTCTTTTTTGATATTTTGCATGCTATATTGCATGGCACTGAGAACTCGGGTTCTTCATTATTTATCATGGTTGTACTTTGGGTTTTCCTGCCATAAAAATGGCGCTATCTTTGCATAAACTCACTGCATGGAGTTTTGTTGTACAAATCTTGCTTGCCATATAATATGGCGATGTTCTGCATGTATTCTTGTAAGAAATCGGTCTTGAACTTGGAGT
Organism: Thuja plicata; assembly: GCA_018584345.1. Classification (NCBI taxonomy): domain Eukaryota; kingdom Viridiplantae; phylum Streptophyta; class Pinopsida; order Cupressales; family Cupressaceae; genus Thuja; species Thuja plicata. The sequence continues at coordinate 2,977,315 of MU226316.1, forward strand.
TGACCTCTATTTACACTTTTCATGGCTTCAACATTGAACTTGAGCCCTCCTTTTACTGCAGATTTTACTAAAGTTTGGGGTTTAATGTAATAAGATATGGCATTTTTGCATGTGCTCGGCCTTTACTATATCTATTCTACAGCACATAATAAACACTTGGGTTGATTACACTCGGCCTCCCTATTCATGCCATGAATACGACATTGTCTGTATCATGAACTCCTTGGTTGAACTCGGGTTCTATTGTTTGATATCACCTCGGCATTTTGAACTCAAGCTAAGGTTGTAAATTGGGTCTTTTCTCCATTGCAAGCTTGGGCTTGGTCTAGAGTGTGGCTGAAAGATATGGAGTTGTTTTACTTGATCTTGAAGATTGGCCTCTTCTAGCCACATCTTCAGACTTATCCCCGACTCATGGTGCATAAAGGAAAACAAGCTTGGACTCTAATGCTTCAAACTCATGCTCCATCTCTAATCTACAATTTTTTAAAGATAATTTATCTTCTTCCTTTTACTTAATCTTTCTTGCTTGCTCGAACTTGCTCCATGGCATTTCTTTATAAATCTGGAAATAAGCAATCAATTTGTTGTAAAAAAAATGCAATAACAGTGTTTCTTTGTTTTAAAATATGAAACCCATTTGAACTTGTTGTTTGGTGCCACCATTGTAGCATAGAAATGAGCTTCTTTTTTACTTTTGTTCACTTTTCTTTGCACTATTGTCGGCAGCTTTAGAACATCTTTTGTATCTCTATTTTTCCCTCTTTCTTGAAGCATATATAAATGATGTTTTTTTGTTGGCATATTAATAGGTACCCACTTTTTCTCTGTCAGATGCAAATACGAACAAACAGCTTGATTGAACTAGTGCTTACTGTTGAACATATTTTTCTCAATTACTGTTGTTACATTTGATCATCTTTCGAAATCTTCATGTTTACTGCTTTTGTACTATTTTTTATTTCTCATATATCATTAGATACCAGTCATCTCATTTTGCTTCCAACACAGTTTTTTTGATAAAAGGTCGAGAGTGATGGTCCATTGTTTGAAAAAGTACTCCTAGAGCTTGTTTCTTTGATGAATTTGTAAGTTTCATATGGTTGTAGATGGCTTGCATAATTTGAAATTTGTAAGATGATACTCACACTTTATAAATGAATGATAGTATAGCTTGATTATATTTCATATGTTTGCTCACTGCTTAACATGCTCACTCGTAACACATTTAGAATACCAGTCATTCATTTATTTTAGTCATTTCTTCATGCTTCCATTTATTTTCTTTTGATGGCACAGTCACTTTTGTAACTTGAATTCAATATTAGAAAAATAAGAACACTCCTAGACTCATTGGTAAATTACCAAGCTTAAACACAGTTCTCTTTTTTGATGCTGAATATGAACTTTTTAAAAAAATAAATGCAATATGATGTAAAAATGTTTGTTTAGTATCAATGAAGTTAGAGCACAGGCTTGTGACACTCAAGGATACATTTTGTAAACATTTTATGATACTTTATAGCACAATTCTATAGCATTCCTTCTGTAATCAGCAACAACAATGATATTATTGAATTTGTACTTTGGAATCAACAAAGATGTATTATACTAGTGTTTATGTAACTGTAACTTGGTATTTGATCATGACTATTTCGGAACACTTTTGGCACTTTTCTTTGATATTTTAGGTTGTTTTGCACCTTCTTTCTCTGATTCTGAAGTTGAAACCAATTAGCTTGAAACACTACAAAATATTCTATTAAGCTCTCAAACAACAACATTATGCACTTGTTAGATTAGTGAACATAATAAAAAAATTTAGTTTATGAAAATTCCAAAATGACACTTTTGAATCAACATTAAGACCATTATGTTCACTAATCAATAAAAGTCCTGCAATATTTTCTTCTTAGTTGGCTGTAACATCTTTCAATTAGGAACAATCTGCATCATTTGATTTCATATGCATTTCTTATAACAGCACTGCTATTACTCTGTTGTGTCTTATTTTCTTTCCTGCATATCATGCTTTAGAATTTGTGGACATCTCTTGCTTGCACACAATCGATTCTGCATCCCCATGTTAGGTTGATGGATTCAATGAGCAAATCCGTATATGTATGTAAATGTAATTTGGGATGACACTTATGTATGAATGTGGGTTTTCTGGTTGTATTTATTGACCTATCATGTGGATGCTCTACTTTTCCTAAATATAAATCCCTTCCTAATGTAGGATAACAACTATATGCAGTAAAAGGTTTCATAAAACTATGTCGCTTTGATACTTTATTTAGTTATTGCAGATGTATACCTTGTTATTGCATTGATATTTACATAATTGATATGCAGCTCTGAAAGTGTGACTGCGGCAGGTTATTTTTAGGGATTTATGCATTGTTTAGATCCAAATTGGATCTAACTACTCTCTTTCTCTATGATTGCAGGGAAAAACCAGAAGAAGACTTTAGGATGAAAACAAGGCAGAAGCCATGAAGATCCAAATGATCGGTTACCAGAATGAAAAATACCTCTCCAAGGCAATGCTTAGATCCCTAAATCCTCTAATGCTCTTTTATTACTTTCAGCATTGTACATATTCTACATGTTTACAACTGAAAGGTGTAACCTATGAAGGAATACTTGTTTATTACATTCATTTTGAATGTTCAATGTAAAGATCAATTTATGAAATTGAAAGGTTTAAATCAGATCAATACTTAGAGAACAACATGAGTGTTAATATGAATGCAATAATAAGGTATTTTTTCTTCAATATCTGAATAGTAGTGTTGAATGGATGTACCTTTATGCAATCTTTCTGATGTTTGTAGTTTTTGTGCTGCATGTGTACTTTATCTTCTGAATTTAGGCCATTCTGCAACTTAGGACAGCAACTATAAAATTCATAATCCAATGTAAGATACAATCAATTTATCAATTTAGTGTGCAACTAAAATGATAACATTTTATGGCGACCTCTTAGGGGTGTTTGCCTACTAAATAGAAATAAACCAGTTACCTTTTGCTTATCCATTGGGCATAGAGTCTCCAAGTTTAGGAACATCTGAACCTCTCAAATCGAAAACCAACTAAAAAGTGAAAATTGAAACTAAACTGAAACTCATGTTGACCAGCACTTAGAGAAAGCAAAACTATCTGAAAACTTCTAGTCTACCCTAATCTAATCAATCATCTAAGAACCCTCAAATACATCCATTAACAGACTGATTGAAGTAGCTTCCTTTTCTCACCAACAATGGATGAGATGCATGGATACAGGCAACTGAAAAAATATGAAATATAATTTGAAGGATCTGAAACTCTTGAAGCATATCCAGAAAATGATAGACCAAATCACATACCTCTTGTATTTGATCAATATCAATGCAGATTTCAGGTGAATAAACATGTTGGATCTACTCATTAATGACTAAAATCTTAGGAATAGGCCCCATTTTGGAAAGATGCCTGATTGGGAAGCCTCTAGAGATAATAAACTCTAGCTTTATGCTACTGGATTATTTGGTTTCCTTTCTTGACTCTGGTTCCTCATGATTATCCTTCATTATTTATAGCTATGTCAATCCCTCCTCCATGGTCAAAGGATCATCATCTCCTATCAAGTCAGCTAGGAACTCATCAAAACTATTGATCCACTGGGAATCAAGAGCACTTGGTTCCAGCTTGCATTCCTGCACATAATCATTAGAAATAATGTCCTCCACAATAGAGCACCCTTGAAAAGGCACACATTCTGACATCTCAACCGCAAGCTTCTCACAAAAGTCTGTAATAATGTTGTCAAAACACTCTTCCAAGCTTTGGTCAACTCCTTTATCATAAAAAATTTGTTGTGTTGATGTGACTGGATTCTCCTCTTCCTCATCACTCACAAAACCTGGGAGTTCATCAAACAAAATATGTGAACCTTGAAAAATTTCAGCCCCTTCATCATTAAGAACATGTGCCTCTATATGTATTTCCTTCTTGACTGACATCCTATCAAGATGATCCTCATATTGTTGTTGATCATAATTTTTCAAATCTATTAGCTCATATATATTCTCCTTATTGACAAAACATGAAATCTCTTCTAACAAATCAGATGAGCTCTCTTGAGTGAGCTCTTCATAAGGTTGTAATTTCTCTATAACAAGTTTTTATGCTAGAAGGATATCACTAAAACTTGGGAATGAAAGCTTAATTGGCTCTTCATTTATAGGTTCTTGGAACATGGGAGTACACCAACTTGGGACTTTGCATTCCAAAAATTTAGGAGACTCACCTTGCCCAAAATGCAAGAAGCTTGGAACTTTACACTCAAGAGCCTTTTGTTGAACCATTTGTTATATCATCTCTGCTCCCTTAACAATAATTTGATGATCAAGCTCTTCTTCTCATTGTTTCATTTGTTTCTCATATAGCTGGTCCTCATTTACTTGCTCTTGATTTGGCTAAACAAGCTTGTTGGGCTCACAAAAATCCTTATATTGCTCTTGGGAACCAGTCTTTTGAGTTTCAAGGGAACCTGCAAGAAAAACTTGTGCAATATGTGTATTTCCTTGAAAATAGGAAGGCAGTTCCTGAGATACAGTTGGCTGATCTTGATTAAGTACAGGAGTGTCTTCCACAAATCCATTGTGTTAAACATATTAACTCCCATTTCAAACAATGGATTCAGGAATGTACCAGGTGGGTAAGTTTCTTCCTTTGTAGCTGCTAATTTCTATTCATACCTCTTCTTTTGGGCTTTCAACTGTCTTGCAAGCTCTTGTTGATGAACATAAGCATGATGATCTAAACTCTCTTGCTCATGTATATAAGCTTGATATGAGCATTCTTCTAGCTATGATTGGATCTCACGCTGTCTTTTGACATCATCAATTTGCTTGCCTAAATCTTGCAGTAAACTCTGCAAAATTTCTTGTTGTACCCTTTGTGCCCATGATCCCTCTTGTTGGAGGGCCTTCTCATAAGCATGTGCAGAGAGGTATTGATTAGGGGCATATTGAACATATTGATAGCCTCCTGATGTATGGTATCTTGGAGTAAAAATAGGCTTACGATGATTTTCATATGGCTGATAATTAGCCCATTGAACATTACTTTCATGATAATGTGGTGAGTATTGCTGCTGCCCATAACAATTTGACATATTTATTCATGTAATAAGCTGTAAATCTGAATATAAAAGATGATTTGAAAAATACCGGCACTTGATCTTTTAAAACCAGTAAATCCTTTTTGCAGAGTCTCTAGGTGTTGGTAAAATACCTACTCAAAGGCAGAAATATTGTTGTTCACACCAAAACAACAATAAGAAATAATATCTTGAAAGAACTGTGAAGCAGTTCGGGTCCCACCGGGCGTGCCAAAAATAGTTGTCAATCAAGATTGCGCCTATGGCTAGATGCAGAATCTAGCCATCCTGTTGGAACATGGAAACATTCTCCTTGGTGGATAAAGAATGAATCTCCGAGTTCTAGGCCAGTTCCTATTACATTAGGGATATCACCTAATGCTGACTTTTATGGTTTTGGAAAAAGGGAGAGAGATAACTGAAAGTGAAAACTGACTAATAAAGGTGATACACCAAAATAGATTCAAATTTATCAGAATTACAAGACTGTACTTACAAAACACACATTACTAAGTTTTGCAAATGATTTCACTTCTCAACACCTAGGATGGTTTACAATTCACTATTAGGGTTTGATGCCACTAATGGTAGGAATTCAAATAGAAAATAGGTAACTTCTGCAAAAGGTTAATTCTTTATAACCTAGAATAGGAATCTGAATCAATTCACTAATCTATGTTCGAAAGGGATAACCACTAAAATGCAGAAAACTTGAAAAGAATAATGATAGAACTCAGAAAAATATGTGAATAAAGGCCAGCTCTATTATCTTCAAAATCTGCAAAATGGTTACAAAAAACAAGGAAAAAGTGCAAAGGAATGATATGTTCACTAGTACAACTTTTATCCCTAATTCTGAACCCCTCTAAAGGAAAAAGAAGTTTAGTTATATAGCCTCCAAGGCTAATTTTGAAAATAAGATTGTCCCCCTAAAATTGCCTCTAAACAGAAGGTATCCCTAATTTTTAGCCCAAAATGGTGTCCCTAAGATATAGCTTCTAACAAACCCTCCATGATTTCAAAAAACCCTAAATTCATGGCATAATCCATGCCTACAATCTATCCCTATCACCATCACTAGTGCCATAAATATTGGTTTTAATAAAGGATATAAATCCTTTTTACATTGTTTAACCAATATTTATGTAATTAAACTTTGAATAAAATTCAAAATAATAACAAAATCTAAACTGCTTTATAAAAAAGACCTAGGAAATAAACCCCTAAGTCTAAAAATGCTAAGTGAAAGAGGGTCAACATGACCACTTCTCCCACTTGCATACTATGTGAATACAAAGGCAGTGAGGTGACACTATTTAAAAATTCAAGGCATGCAGCATTGGACATATGCCTTAACGACATTCAATGCATTTGCTATGCGGACTCCAAGGTTTGTAAAATTTTGGCATAGGCATTTCTATGCATTTCATTTGCATTCAATTTTGGGGAAATAGAAGTTAGGGTTCTCTATAGTTTAGCGCCGCCATGTTGTAATATTCTTGTGCTCTTTGTGTTTGATCTGGAGCTCACCATGTGATCTAGAGTTGTTTGTTCGAAGAGCTCAGGCTCTTGTTTCAATTGTACTCGGCCTCCATTTGATCTATTCTCTTTTTGGGGATTTTACATGCCATATTGCATGGCACAAAGAACTTGGGTTCTTCATTGTTTATCATGGTTGTACTTTGGGTTTTCCTACCATAAAAATGGTGCTATCTTTGCATGAACTCGATGCATGGAGTTTTTTTTCACAAATCTTGCTTGCCATATAATATGGTGTTGTTCTGCATGTATTCTTGTAAGAACTTGGTCTTGAACTTGGAGTTGACCTCTATTTACACTTTGCATGGATTCAACATTGAACTCGAGCCCTCCTTTTACCGTGGCTTTTACTAAAGTTTTTGGTTTAATGCCATAAGATATGGTGTTTTTGCATGTGCTCGGCCTTTATTGTGTATGTTCTACAACACATAATAAACACTTGGGTCGACTGCACTTGGCCTCCCTCTTCATGCCATGAATACGGCATTGTCTGTATCATGAACCCCTTGGTTGAACTCAGGTTCTATTGTTTAATATCACCTCGATATCTTGAACTCGAGCTAGGGTTGTAAACTGGGTCTTTTCTCCACTGCAAGCTTGGGCTTGGTCTGGAGTGTGACTGAAAGATATGGAGTTTTTTTACTTGATCTTGAATCTCAGCCTCTTCCAACCACATCTTTAGACTTATCCCCAACTCATGGTGCATAAAGGAAAACAAGCTTGGAATCCAATGCTTCAAACTCAAGCTCCATCTCTAATCTGCAATTTTTTAAAGATAAGTTATCTTCTTCATTTTACTTAATCTTTCTTTCTTGCTTAAACTTGCTCCATGGCCTTTCTTTATAAATCTGGAAATAAGCAATCAGTTAGTGGTAAAAAAAATGCAATAACATTGTTTCTTTGTTTTAAAATATGAAACCCATCTAAACTTGTTGTTTGGTACCGCCATTGTAGCATAGAAATGAGCTTCTTTTTTACTTCTGTTCACTTTGCTTTGCATTGTTGTCGGCAGCTTTAGAACATATTTTATATCTCTATTTTTCCCTCTTTCTTGAAGCATATACAAATGATGTTTTTTGTTGGCTTATAAATAGGAACCCACTTTTTCTCTGTCAGATGCAAATATGAATAAATAGCTTGATTGAACTAGTGCTTACTGTTGAACATATTTTTCTCAATTACTGCTGTTACATTTGATCATCTTTTGAAATCTTCATGTTACTACTTTTGTACTATTTATGATTTCTCAGTTATCATTAGATACCAATCATCTCATTTTTCTTCCAACACAATTTATTTGATAAAAGGCCGAGAGTGATGCTCCATTGTTTGAAAAAGTACTCCTACAGCTTGTTTCTTTGATGAATTTATAAGCTTCATATAGCTGTAGATGGCTTGCATACCTTAAAATTTGTAAAATGATACTCATAGCTTGATAAATGAACGATAGTATAGCTTGATTATATTGCATATGTTTGCTCACTTCTTAACATGCTCACTCGTAACACATTTAGAATACCAGTCATTCATTTATTTTTCATTTCTTCATGCTTCCATTTATTTTCTTTTTATGGCACAGTCACTTTCGTAACTTGAATTCAATATTAGAAAATAGAGAACACTCCTAGACTCACTGGTAAATTACCAGGCTTAAATACAGTTCTCTTTTTTGATGCTGAATATGAACTTTTTTAAAAAAGAAATTCAATATGATGTAAAAATGTTTGTTTTTTATCAATGAAGTTCGAGCACAGGCTCGTGACACTCAAGGATACATTTTGTAAACATTTTATGATAATTTATAGCACAATTTTGTAGCATTCCTTCTGTAATTAGCAACAACAGTGATATTATTGAATTTGTACTTTGGAATCAGCAAAGATATATTATACCAGTGTTTATGTAACTATAACTTGGTATTTGATCATGACTATTCCAGAACACTTTGGTACTTTGCTTTGATATTTCAGGTTGTTTTGCACCTTCTTTCTCTGATTGTGAAGTTGAAATTAGTAAGCTTGAAACACTGTAAAATATTATGTTAAGCTCTCAAACAACAACATTATGCACTTGTTAGATTATTGAACATAATAAACAATTTTAATTTATGAAAATGCCAAAATGACACTTGTGAATCAACATGCAGACCATTATGTTCACTAATCAACAAAGGTCTTGCAATATTTTATTCTCAATTGGTTGTAACATCTTTCAATTAGGAACAATCTACATCATTTGATTTCATATGCATTTCTTATAACAGCACTGCTATTACTCTATTGTGTCTTCTTTTCTTTCCTGCATATCATACTTTAGAATTTGTGGGCATCTCTCACTTGCACACAATCGATTCTGCATCCCCATGTTAGGTTGATGGATTCAATCAACATATTCATGTATGTATGTAAATGTCATGTGGGATGACACTTATGTATGAATGTGGGTTTTCTGGTTGGATTTATTGACCTATCATGTGGATGATCTACTTTTCCTAAATAGAAATCCCTTTCTAATGCAAGATAATAACTATATGTAGTAAAAGGTTTCATAAAACTATGTCCCTTTGATACTTTATTTAGTTATTGCAGATGTATACCTTGTTATTGCATTGATGTTTATATAATTGATATGGAGTTCTAAAATTGTGACTGCGGCATGCTATTTTTATGGATTTATGCATTTTTTAGATCCAAATTTGATCTAACTACTCTCTTTCTCTATGATTGCAGGACAAAACCAGAAGAAGACTTTAGGATGAAAACATGGCAGAAGCCATGAAGATCGAGATGACGGGTTATCAAAAGACCTTTCCAAGGCAATGCTTAGATCCCTAAATCCTCTAATGCTCTTTTATTACTTTTAGCATTGTACATCTTCTACATATTTACAACTGAAAGGTGTAACCTATGAAGGAATACTTTTTTATTACATTCATTTTGAATGTTCAATGTAAAGATCAATTTATGAAATTGAAAGTTTTAAATCAGATCAATACTTAGAGAACAACATGAGTGTTAATATGAATGCAATAATAAGGTATTTTGTCTTCAATATCTGAATAGTAGTGTTGAATGAATGTACCTTTATGCAATATTTTTTATGTTTGTAGTTGTTGTGTTGCATGTGTACTTTATCTTCTGAAGTTAATCCATTCTGCAACATAGGACAGCAACTATAAAATTCATAATCCAATGTAAGATACAATCAATTTATCAATTTAGTGTGCAACTAAAATGATAATAGATCCATACTATCTATTTTGACATTATTGCAAGTTTTGTTGGTATCTGCAGGAATTGTTACTTCCACCCCATTATGTGGGAATTTGATGCATTGGTGGTAAGTAGATGACACTACTTGCATTTCATGTATCCAAGGTCTCCCTAATAGTATGTTGTAGGCCAATGGTAGATTGAGAACTTGACAGATCACATTTCTTTCAACTGGTCCTATTCTGATTGGTAGAACAATGAGCCCTTTAGATGATCTCGCCTCTTCATCGTAAGCCTTGATAGTTATCTTACTCCTTGAATCAATGGTTTGTTCTGAAAGACCCAACTTCTTGATTAGATTGAGAGTACATATGTTCAACCCTATGCCTCCATTTATCAATACACATTTGACAAGAGATTTTTATATCAGGACTTCAATATGAAGGGGTTGGTTATGCGGATGTGTTAAGGATTTGTCATCTTTTTTTGAAAAACAAAGGTAATGTGGTGCTTATATATGATTAACGATTGCCTATAACTTGTCTTCATCAATGTCTTTTGGAACATTTGTAGAATGTAGGGCTTGTTCAAGAACTTCCCTATGCACTGAAGGGATTTTTAGTAACTCAAATATAGAAATTTTAGTAGAGGTTCGTTGCAACTGATCCATCAAGTTATAGTTTGTAGAAGGTATGGTAACTATTTGTCTTGTTATTTCTAGTTTGGGAATTTTGACAATAGGTACTTTAGAATATGTTGTTTTCTTTGATGAGGAGTTATCTCCTTTGATTGTAACTTGTGCTTGACTTTGGGTTGTCACATTTGATTTATTGACGTGTCTTTGGCAGCTTTAATAGTGATCACATTGATTGATTTTCTTTTAATTTCCAACATGTTGATCACATTATTGTTATTGGAGTAGGTGTAATTCACTTCATTTCCTTTTCCTTTAGAAGATTCCCCTTTCTCATAGTTAGGGAACATTTTGTTAAATGTTGTATGGTCTTCATTAGTGGTATGTCCTTCCACTTTGATCTTGCCTCCTTGAATAAGGTCTTGTATAATGTGTTTAAGCTTAACACAGTTATTGGTCTTATGTCCTTTATTTTTGTGAAAGACACAATAAGAATTTTCATCCCACCATCTTGGCTTGACTTCTGGTTCCCATGGTTTTGAATCCGGGATTGTAAGAACTTTGTTATCCAAGAATGTCTTCAAAACTACCTCAAGAGGTTCTCCAAAAGGAGTAAATGTTTGTTGAGGTCTATAAGTCCATGGTCTACTCTTTTTGTTATCATTGTTTGCTTTCGGTATTGTGGTTGTTACCTTGGCCTCTTTGTTTGCTTGTAAGTTGTTCGTTAGATTGAAAACAACTGGTTTAGGATTTGCATTGGATGCATCTACTACTCCATCATTAACAACATTCTTGTTTTGTTTCCACCATTTAGGCTTGTTGTTGTAGTTTGTAGATTTATTATCACTTTAGAGTGTGATTTTTCCTTTCTTAGCCATGTCCTCTTCAATACAGATGGTACATTTGATAATCCTATCAAAGCTAGGTGAATCTTGAATTTGCAAAGCATAGTTCAATTCGGGTATAAAGTTTTTATAAAGAATTCCATCTTTTCCGATTCGGGTATAACTCCTGAGTACCTAGCAAAGATTTTCCTCCACCTTTGTAAAAAGTGTGTAAAGGATTCACCAGTTCTTTTCTTTGTGTTACATAGGTTCATCATGGTTACATCATGTTGTATATTATAGGAGTAATGTTGGATAAAATGTTGAATTAACTCCTCAAAATATTTCACCCTTGGTGTGAGTTTGGAGAACCACTCCATAGCATTTTTGCCTAAGCTTCCCAGAAATATCCTCATTAGATATGTAGGTTCATGCACATACTCTATGCTTAAAGCACAAAAATCTCTCACATGGCCATGTGGATCAGTCTCTCCCATATACTTGTCATATTTGGGTCTTTCCATGTTGGGAGGAAATGGAATCATGTTGATACTCTTGTCAAAAGGAAATGGACATATGTGGTCCAAAGAGTATTTTTTTGTTGGTTTGACCTTTTCTTGATTGACTGTTGCAAGTTCTGCTTGCATTAAGATCAGTTGTTTGGTGAGAATAGAGATAAGGGTTGGTATGTCTTTTTTCTTTAGTTTTTCAACATCATAATCTTTAGGGAGTTTGACTCCAAGGGATTCTAGATGTAGAAAGTATTTTTCCTTGTCTTCACCAATGATCTTTTCCAATGTCCTTTGGAATTTTATACTTTGTCTCAGTTTGTTATACTCTTCCTCAGGTATGTCTTCATTACTATCCAAGTCAAACAATGGATGGTTGATATGTAGTTCTTCTTCTCTACTAATATCTTCATTTCTTTGGTTTTTTTCATTATTATATTCCTCAAAAGATGCACTCCATTCATGTCAAGGTTGTTCCATTGCGGGTGAGTCTTGATTGAATAAGTGATTGCAAGATGTCTCTCCTTGTTGAAATTGTAGTAGTCTAGGAGGTATCTTTGATTTGTCAGCAAGATAATTTTTGCATCTCGTGTTAACCATGAAAGTTGGATCTCAAAATTTTCAAAGGTTTTCCAATAGTGTCAAAATAAGATCTCAAATTGTCCAAGTAAGTGTCTCTAAGTTGTAAAGGATTGTTTGTGTTTGATGTAAGTGAATGAATCCAGTGTCAGAGGGTTAGAATTCCCTAATAGTGAGTTGGGAATCAAGATGTTTTGAGAAGTGAGTAGACCACACATTTTGAGACCAATTGTGAGAACCCAAAAGGACATGCAAGGTAGACTTCTAAGAAAGTTTTGAAACAACGATAGGCAGACCAAAAAAAGAAAAAAAACCAGACTGAAGAGCCAAAAGGGTATCCAAAAGTACTAAATTTCTTTGAGAGACAAGTATGCAAGTGTCCACTATCCTAGATGCGACCCACTAGATGTGAGGTTCTATTTAACCAGATGCGAGCTTTGAAATACAGTATGTGAGCTTTGAAATACTGAATGCGAGCAACTTTCTTGCATGCGAGCCAAGAATGACTAGAAGTGATGATTCTCCCTAGATGCAAGATGATGCAACTAGATGCAACCAAAGACAGACCAAAAGCAAGCCTCTGCTGGTTTTTCATATTTTGTCTGATTTGTCTCGAAGTACATGAAATTTTGTGTGACAGTAGAGCTTTTCTGAGACTTTCCAGTGAGTTGAAAATAGCATGTATGTCAGGGAATGAATATTATTTCTTGTTTCAAGGTTTTATCTTTTAAGTGAGTTTTAAACACATCAAGCAATGTTCTTTTGTTAACGATGATAAAACACTTTCCCTATTGCCTAGTTTCTAAGCATAGAATGAAAATATTTTCTCGTAGACTCAGGTATACACTCATATGCTAATCAGAATATGACCATCACTAAGCACGCAATGGCTCTAGTCATAATTTTGTATTATCCGACTCCAAATGCAAGTGAGGGCGCAAAATGACAAGTATCTTGGGGCAATTATTATTTTTCTTGCACAAAGATTATCACCCTTTCAGAGATAGATTGGGTTTTTTTTACTACATGTGTTTTGTAATATTGGGCATCCGTTCGTAATCATCCCCAATAGAATTGAACAAGGAAAAATTAAGGTGTATAGCCCTATGAGTACTCAAATATGTGTAGTCTCGCAAGAAATATTAAAGTGGCTCCGCTCTACACACACTCAAGCATGTTCAAGGAATGATGTCCTAATTCTAGGAACAAAACTGACTGTCTTCTGAGGTTTTAGCCTACAAGGAAGCATATTGATTATAGTGAGTTGGAAGGGTTGGCGTAAACCTGTCCTCACTTGGGTCATCCTGAGAGATGTTTTCCTCAACCAACAGGACCTCTATTGTTGATGTAGGAGCATCTTGGGTGTAAGGGCAATCTTGCATCACCCAAAAATATGTGTTTTTCTATTCAATAAGGGCTATTTTGTACAAAGGTGCTATTTTTGGAAACTTACTATTTTTAGTAAGTTTGTTGTTTGAACTCAGAATGTTCTAATTTTCTAGGTGAAGGTTCATCTTAGTCATATAAGAATGCCAGTTGAATTTCATTGCCAGATCATCTATATGGGCGAAGTTATTAAGGATTTACTGTTGAGATTTTAGGGTGCAAAACCTTTGAGCTCAATTTTTAGGACCTTAGAGGCTTTGGATCGAGGTTTAACCCTTGACTGACTGGCACATTGTGAGTCAGGCACTGTAGATCGCGATCTCCCCTTTTCGGAAAGTGGTTATAATAGCCAATCGAAGCTACGGTTCAAAAGTTATGGCTTCTAGAAGTTGGGCTACCTAATCTCATGTTTTGTAAATATTTAAAGCCGACCCTTTTGTAATAAAAGTGAAAAATAATTAAATGCTAAGGGTAGTCGGCCTTA
>MU226316.1:3004217-3082280 GCA_018584345.1 Thuja plicata
TTTTTGCAAAAGCAAGTGAAGTAGAAGAACGCGGAAAAGTTGTTCAATTAAGTAATGTTTTCCATATTTTGAGCAGAGGGCATCCAATGACAGACTATCCAGAAATGAGTGGTTTGTTACACTTTCTGAAAGTTCCTAACTATCTTATCACTTATTGGTCAATAAACAGTGGATGGGAATGGGCAAGTTGTATTGCCCAGGTTGAAATAGAGGATGTACAGAGAAAAATAAAAGAGTCAACCTTTATTGCATTGTCCTTAGATGAATTTACAGCAATAGATAATACATCGTGGGTATGCATGCATGTTTATACTGTACAGAATAATGTCCACCAACAACATCTACTAACTGTTGCAAAATTGAGGGACAATGCGACATCAGAAACTTTCCTTAAAAAATGGTAATTGTCCTTCAACAATCTCCAAATCTTTCATATTTAATGCAACAGTGGGTCAAATTAGAAACAACACTTATGATAAGACATTTTCTTTCTTTGGAATAACGAAGGCCAAACGTCACGCAGGTGGACATAACAATTATTTATTATAAAAAAACCTTTGCCATTGATGTAGGATCATTGAACGGTCAGAAAACAATGTCCTTAAATGACAAGATGTTTTTATTTAAGTCTTAACTTTAAGGCATTATTCTATTGAGCTAAATTGGTAATGAATAGATAATGATGTCATAGTTCACACTTATCTGTCATTCACAATTAATTGCAGCTTAATTGTCATTACTTTACTTGTTGTCATATCCACTCAGCATCATTAATTAAATTTACTTGATGTCATATCTACTCATTGCCATTAATTGTCTTTACTTTACTCTAGTTGATGTCATATCTATTATCTACGATAGTTGTTTATAATTTTTAAATTTTTCTTGTCACAACTCACAGACTCATAGACTCACATGTCCATTGGATTACAACATATCAATGCCCAAAGATGAATTTTGGGCCTACTGTTGGTCTTCAAAATGTTTACGGAAAACTCTCGGCGGAATCATGACACATGGTATAAGGTACCACGTGTCATGATTCCGCTGAGAGTTTGCCGTAAACATTTTGAAGACCAACAGTAGGCCCAAAATTCATCTTTGGCCGTTGATATGTTGTAATCCAACGGACGTGTGAGTCTGTGATGTCATAGAGGTGGGACTCGATGCAACTTCAACATCAAATTAGAACCATTGGATTAAGAGAGATGAATGATGGAAGGTGCATTTTGGAAGAAATGTGGTCACATAACTCCTTTACTGAAAACTCTCTCCGGAAACATCACACGTGTCATCCTTTGAGAATGAAAACTTTGGAGAATGAAACTTTAATAGTTATTTCCAATTATTAAATCGCCATACCAACTATACAACTATTCGCTTAAATCGCCAAGTTTATATGTATTTTTGAAATACATTCGCCACGACAAATAATTAATTACAATATTTGGAAAATTATTTCGCCATAACTTATCAGTAAGATTTTCCAGCTTCGCCAATTATATTAATAATTTTCCTATTAAAATCATTTGTTTTCGCCTTTTTTTGTAGAAATTGTATACGATATTAAAAAATTCGCCACCAAATATCTATAATTTGAACCATAATTCGCCATTAATATTATAAATTTTCCCTAAAAAAGAAATGTGATTCGCCACAATTTTATACTTTTTGGGAGGGGGGTTTTCTTAAAGTTATCCCTGTACAGAAGTTCTTGAACAAGCCCTACATTCTGAAAATGTTCCAAAAGACATAGATGTGGACAAGTTCCAGGAAATGGTCAATCACATATCAGCTCCACATTATCTCTCTTTTTCAGAAGAAGATGACAAATCTTTAACACATCCCCATAATCAACCCCTTCACATTGAAGTTTTGATCCATAAAAATCGTGTAAAATGTGTATTGATAGATGGAGGCATGGGGTTGAATATATGTACTCTCAATCTTGTCAAAAATTTAGGTCTTTCAGAACAAATAATATATTCAAGAAGTAAGATAACCATCAAGGCTTATGATGAAGATGAAAGATCATCCAAAGGACTAATTGTTTTACCAATAAGAATAGGACCAATTGAATGCAATGTGATTTTTCAAGTTCTTGATCTACAATTGGCCTATAACATATTACTAGGAAGGCCTTAGATACATGAAATGCAAGAAGTGTCATCTACTTACCACCAATGTATCAAATTCCCATAAAATGGGGTGGAAGTAACAATTCATGTAGATTCAAGCTACATTTGCAACAATATTAAGGCAGGTAGTATGGTTCCTCACAATAAGGAAGTTCCAAATGAATTCCCAGATGAAACCTCTAAAGACATGGTGATGAGAAGCTTTGGAAAGATGCTAAAAATTGAAGAAACTAGCATGGAGGAATACAAACTAGACACGACACCATCATTGGCTAACATTCCAGTGTCTCCAAGATCATATGGGAAACCATCCCCCTCTTTCACACCTGTTGCATCAAAAGGAAAAGACATTCATGAACCAACTGGTATGGTTAGAGCCTCTATTTCTCAAGCGGAAGAAAAAGAAGATAAAGCAGTGTTGGCTTGGCTCTATAAGGGGGAAAAGAGAGAAATGAAGTAAAACATGTTGAGATATCTCCCAAAAAATATTGAAAAGGTTATGACCTTCTTAAACAAATGGGATACAAAGGGAAGGGACCTTTAGGAGATAAAGGAAAGGGACTCATTGAGCCTATCCATATGGAATTCAGAGGCACTATAGCTAAAACATGGTTAGGTTTCAATAACAATTCAGAACACCCCACCTCAAGAGATGGTCCAATCTTTGATAAAGAAAGTGATGAAGAAGAGGAAGAAATAGAACTTATACCTTGGGCATATGAAAGATTACTACACATTGGTACTGAGAACCTAGAATACCAAGGAGAATGATATGTACCTACTTTTGGAGAATAACTAGAGAATCACGTTCCTTTTTTCTCAAAAACCAATGTCCAAGAAGTAGAGGACGAAGAAAAAGGCTCTCTGAAAGTTTAGAAAATAGAATAATCTCATGAAGAAATCCCTCAACAACAAGAAGAAGATATAAACAAAAAAGAGGAAGCAATTAGCTTGAACACTCTTGAGGAATCCTCTCCTATAAGAAAACAAGAAGATTCACATCATAATTGGGGATAATTGGTGACAGTTTCACATGTCCTAGATCTACCACACTTTGATTTGCAAATGGCTAATAGGGTACACCAGATAACTATTGCTGACTTTTTAAACCGATCTGATGACAGTATCTCAAACTCACATGATTATGAATGGGATCACATGTCTGATGCTACCATGGACATTGAGGTAGATGTTATCCATAAATTTGCACATTTATTGGAAAGAGGAGAAATTTATAACACTACCCATAGTACCAATGTTGTCACAGAATTGGATGAGATGGTGATGCCTAAAATAATTGATGAAGACACTGGCATTTTACTGGGGCTAGAAGAATTTCAAAGGATACAAGATATGAGTTCCAATATGATATGGGAAGAAGGAGAAATCTCAAATGATGAGTTGTTAGAGTTAGGTTTGCATAACACTAACAAAAATTCTAATAATGACGATTCAACTCTTCATGATCCAAACTATTGAAGTTGACTTAACAGAACATGTCTTGTCAGTTAATATTTTTGACACTGGCACGATGCTATCCTTCAAAAAAATATGAATCATTATCCTTGGTAAACCCTAACCTTATTGATTGGACGGACTTAGACCCTAATCCTATCATGAACTTCCCCAATGACTATACTTTAGAATTTTATCTAAAGGCTTATGAACCCTATCCCTCTTCCACCAATGCAAGGAGCATGAATCTGACAGAGGAGGATATCAAGTTTATTAGTCACAAATTGAAAAGTAAAAATAAAATAAAAATTAATGGTGAAAACCACGTTGTGGCAGTATCAGATTCTAAAATAGTAAAAATACAAGACGTATCTGATGGTGAAAACTTCTTAGAGGTGCCAAAAGATGAGATTCTTGATATCCTCCCTGAGCACTTTCAAGAATGATCTTTAGTACTGATAGAACCAACACAACCAGTTAATTTTGGCACAATCGAAGCTCCTCAATTTGTTCATCTGGAACAATCATTATCAGAAGAAGAAAATACATAGTTTACTGAGTTCCTCAAAGAGAAAAAGATCAACTTTGCATGATCTTATACTGATATGCCTAGACTAGATCCTGAGTTAATCATGCATCACTTATCTATAGCTCCTAGAATTAAACCTGTCAAACAGAAACTAAGAAAGATGCACCCACATGTGGCTTTATTGGTAAAAGAGGAGATGGAAAAACTCTTAAAGGCTAGAATCATAAGGGTCATCACTTATGTAGGATGGATTTCTAATGTAGTCCTAGTTTCTAAAACAAATAACTCTATCAGAATTTTCACAGGCTTTAGGGACTTAAACAAATCTTTCCCTAAAGATAACTTTCCCCTGTCGAATATTGATATGATTATAGACCTCACAATAGGATATGCGATTTATTCACTCATGGATGGATTTTTAGGCTATAACCAAATAAAGATTTCTCTTGAGGACTAGGAAAAGATAGCATTTACATGCGCATGGGGAACATTTTGCTGGAACGTCATGCCATTTGGGATAAATAATATTGGAGCTACGTATCAATGAGCTATGACAATGATCTTCCATGACATGATACACAAGAACATGGAGGACTATGTTGAAGATACGTTAGCCAAGTCAAAGATAAGAAAAACTCACATTGAAGACTTCAGGAAGATACTAGATCGGATGCAACAATTTCAAATAAGACTCAATCCAAAAAAGTGTGCATTTGGAGTCCAATCAGGGAAGCTCTTAGGGTTTATAGTGTCAACTAAAGGAATTGAGGTGGACACCAAAAAGGTAAAAGTGATATAATGGAAATTTCACCTCCTCGTAATATCAGTCAAATGAGGATGATTCAAGGAAGACTTCAATCAATAGAAGATTTATGTCTCAACTAGCCAATATAACGCAACCTTTCACAAAATTATTACATAAAGGAGTCACTTTCAAATGGGATGAACATTGTGAAAATAATTTCAAATAATTAAAGGACTATCTAGCTAATCCACCTATTCTCATGGTTCCTATTCATGGGAAACCATTTCTACTCTATATTTCAGCTACGACTATATTGCTTGGAGTATTGTTGGCCCAAGAGGATGAAAACAAGAAGGAAAGAGCAATTTATTATATCAGCAGGACCTTGGTGTCGTATGAACTCAACTATTGTATTTTGAAAAGGCTTGCTTGGCAATTGTTTTTGCATCCCAGAAGTTGAGACACTACATTCTTTTGCATACAGTGAAACTTATCGCAAATATTGACGCTCTCAAATACCTCTTGAGTAAAACAACATTGATAGGAAGACTAGAAAAATGGGTCTTGATAATCAATGAATTTGATATTGAGTATGTAGAAAGGAGGGCTATTAAATGACAAGTGCTAGTAGATCAACTAGATCATTCACCATTACAAGATACAACACCTTTGATTATAGAATTTCTAGATGAAACAATCATGCACTTAACAGAATATCCTTGGAAGATGTATTTTGATGGTTCTTTCACACAACAAGGATCTGGAGTAGGGGTATTTTTTATCACTCCTCAAGGCTAGAAGATACCTAAGGCCTATAAAATTATGTTTTTGTGCACTAATAACATCTCAGAATATGAAGCATTGGTAAACGAGCTCAAGCTAGCTATTGAATGGAAAATCATAGAGTTACATGCATAAGGTGACTCTCAAATCATTATCAACCAAGTGAATGATGAATATCAAACAAAAGATGACAAGATAATGCCTTACAAGAAGATGGTATAAGAGTTTAAAAATTACTTTGTTTTCATCACATTCCAACAAATTCCAGGAATAGAAAATAGAGTTGCAGATGCTATGGAAACACTAGCATCTATGTTACAACTAGAGGAACATCAATTCCGCTATGACTTCTTGGTGGAATATTATCCTTTCTCACATTTGATACACCTAAATACAAAGTTATTTGTGCCTTAAACGGCCAAGACCAATCCAGATATGCAAAAATAACTGCCTATCTTATAGATCAAACCTTACCTAATGGTCTATCCAGAAATGAAAAATGGGCCTTAATTAGGACAACATCATGTTATATTCTCATTACTACTAACTTATATAGATGAGATCTTGACAGAATGCTACTTAGGTGTTTAGAACAAGAAGAGTCTAATCGTGCATTAAAAGAGGTCCATAAAGGTCTATGTAGATCTCACTCAAATGGCTTTTCATTGGCTAAGAAACTTCTAAGAGTTGGATACTATTGGCCTACAATGGAAAAAGATGTAGTGGAATATTCTAAAATATGTCAAAAATGTCAAACACGTGGAAACCTTATCCATGCTCTAGCTAGAGAATGCATACCATTTATAACACATTGGCCATTCTAGCAATGGGCCTTTGATCTTGTTGGATAGATCTATCCTAGTTCTTCAAGTGGACACAAATACATCATCACAGCCACTGAGTATTTTGCAAAGTGGGTCGAAGTAGTGTTGCTAGCCAAAGCCACTGGAAAAAAAGTTTCTATGTTCATCTTGAACTACATAATTTGTAGGTATGGGATACCCTTATCTATTGTAATAGAAAATTGGGGGCAGTTCAAGAATCAAGATATCGAGAACCTTTGTACACAGTTTCACATCACTCAATATTGTTCTTCAATCTATTATCCTCAAGTTAATGGACAAGTTGAGGCTTCAAATAAGAACATTTTGAAAATCCTACATAGAACTGTGAGTAAGTCTTGAAGATACTGGCATTTGCAATTAAATCTAGCATTATGGGCCTATAGAAAAAGTATCCAAACACCAACAGGATCCATGCCATTTTCTCTAGTCTATGGCGCAAAAGAAGTGTTACCAATTGAAGTGGAGATTCCTTCTTTGCGAATATCTCTCAAAGTTTTTGTCACAGATGAACAATACCGTATTGATAGAGTTCACATGCTAGAACTATTGGATGAGCACAGACAACAAGTGATTGATCACCTCAAGGTATATCAAAAAAGGATGTCAAAAGGGTATAAAAAAAAAGTAAATCCACACCAATTTCAAGTGGGGGATCTCGTTCTAAGAGAGAGTCCTAAGAATCAACTAAACAGAGAATAAAAAGGCAAGTTTCAACCCAACTGGTTGGGGCCTTTTGTTATCACAATAAGTGTTGGGACATGATCTTATCAGTTAGCTACACCTGAGGGAGATGTCCTTCCTGATCCTATCACTACCCAACACTTGAAGCGGTTCTATGCTTGACATCTAGCTGAAGGGCTTGTACAGTGAAATTGATTCTCAAAAAATACCAAAAAAGAAAATAATTGATCCTGAAGAAAGCCAAAAATAGTGGAAAAGAGAAAAAAAAAAAAAAAGAGTGGAAAAAGTCCTGAAAAAGGTATTCTTGCTGAAAACCTAGCAAACTGGCACCTCGGTACTAACAAAAAAAGAGAAAGAAAAAAGTACAAAAATTTGAAAACTAGAAAAAGTGCCTTGGAAAAAACCTGACAAACAAGCATCTTGGTAGAAAAAATAAAAACTTCCAAGTGGTGAAAACCTGGCAAACATGCATCACTTGTACTCTGTGCTCCCTCTATCAATGCAGTGCTGACACCAATTCTTCACGATCATATCTTTTCTATCGGTTGAATCTGAATTCCTCACAAATGTCCTATTCTTGCCTGGGATTTGTCTATATTGGTGTCTTAGGGATAGTCATTCTGCACTGGGAGCATCTCTGATAGCATGTTTGGTCAGCGGGTTTTGGTTACTAGGTTGTCCTAGGTCCTAGTCTAGGAAGGTTTTCCACTACAAACAATATTTCTTAATACTTGAATCAAAACATCACTATCACAAACAAGGGCGTTTGTTGAACACCGCCTACCTATAACTGACATCATACTAGTGTTTCTCAACACTTTAATCAAACAATGTTTCTCAACACTACATTGGATTTCAATTTCTAATAATGTTTATCTCACTAACTCAAACATAAAAATACATTGCTTAATTACAAGTTGCAATTGATGGTTTCTGTATTGTGATTGAAAAATTCAATCAACGGTGTTCCTCAACACCACATAAGCACATATAGACTATTCTTGATTTGATTATGACTATTTTCATGTTCCAATCATGTTTCAAACTAGGGGCATATAAATAGTTATGAATTTTCTTTATCTGATTATCAATTGTTTATTGTTATGTCTTCCAAGTTACTTCATGATGTCTATTAAAAGACAAAGAGTCGCAAGGATAGGGGCATAACATTTTCTTGGTTTTCTGCATATGGTGATTGTTTCAATGATCCTATAAATTTCACCAAATTTGGATTTTTATGGTAAGATCTTCCAACATGTAGGGATAGCCGCATATATCTTGATCATGTTTATGTGTAAGCTACGGTGAGGTTGAACCAATTTCCTTGTCTATTTCTTAATCAATTTCTAAGTAAGGTGTACAACACGTTATGTACCCAAGGATATGAACATTAAAGTTCATTGTGGGTTACATATCCTATATTACACATGAACAAAAGATGATTCTTAAAGAAAAAGAAGATAACTGACAAGTCATCCTGACCTGTATGCCTTGATGCTTAGGTTTATTTTTGACATTGCATCCAATAAAAATAGTATTCATACTTTCATGATAATTTCTCGGTATCAGTGATAGTTGTACTCTGTGATGATGTCCATTACAAAAATGCCCCATGATGATAACATGCTAAAATGTAAAAAGATCAGTGACAGTCCTAGAAGTCTGCATTTAGTTGCACTTAAGATTGCATGATTCATTTAAACAACATAAGGACTTGAGCTCAAAATAATTTTTTGGTTCATTCAAAATCCAATTTTGACTACTTAATCTATGTTACTGATATATTCATCTTATTGCATATTCATTGCATTCATTCTGCATTCATAATGGGAAAAGAGAAAATATTAAAAAAAAGCATTAAATTATTGCATTTTTACATCCTAAGTGCATCCATACATATATTTGCATATAGAAAATCTCAAAAACATAAACTTTCATATTCATCTAGAATCATATAACACATCTATATATCAGTAATAATCAAAGAGCATAAATGATGTCATCACATGAATATATTCTAAAATCTCATCAAGATCAAGTACATCATCAAGTGTGAATCAATTTAATCATCTATCACATACATTACAAAGAGAACCAATGAGCATATCATAATCAGAAGAGGCTATCTCATATATATCAGTGACTATTAGATCAAAAATGTGGAAATATCTACAACAGTATCAGCGAGATCATGATAAAACATATACAAATGTATCAAATGTCTGCAATACAAAGGTGATCACAAAAGGATCAATATAAAAAAATCTCATAAATAATCACAAAAGTCATGTCTGACTTCCACCCTCTCCCTGATCAGGAGGAGGAGGTGGTGCATCTTCTCATGGATGAGGACCTGGTGGAGGCATAGCTCCCTCTGACTGTTGTGCTATAGTAGAATACAAGGGTGCTCTCTGTGGTTGTGGAACTGCAGCAAAATAGAAGGAAAAATAATAAGCTTATCCATGTCCCTGATGTGTGGTCGTGCATGCTTGAATATCTCTTTGTGACCTCATCACATCTAACTGCCTATCCCTATCTTCCAACAGTGTCTCCAATGTAGTAATTTGAGCCCTGAGCTGCTCTCTCTCTCTCTCTCTGACACTACGACAGTGGATCTCCGTCCCTACCTATGTCTCTGCCAGAATCTCTCGGAGGATCCTGTCTCAAAGGTCCATCTCCCCCACTATGTATCTGACCTAAAGCTCTCTAATGTTGTTGCTGCTATCTTGTAAGTAATGGACCTAGATCCATGCATGGAGGCACAAACCTGAGACAAGTTTGTCTGCCCTCCGCACCACCACCACCACCTCTTTCCTTACTATCATCACCTCTATCATCATGACCATCTTTGACCTATGTTCACAGGAGGCTTCCTTCCATCTCTCCCACAACCACCCCCACCATCTCTCCCACCTTTGTCTCCTCTTCCCCTACCTCTCATAGGTCCATCATCTATAGGATCATAGTCTAAAGCATCCTCAATGCGAGGTGCTAAATCATCAGTTGTTGTAAAGTGAGGAAATGGATACTGAAGAAGATGAGAAAGATAAAAATCAATACACCTTGCATCAGTATTATCAACATGGTATTCCCATCCTACTACCACCATCTGACTAATCTTTGTCTATGCAATCTCATATGCTAGGTGGGTACCCCACTGTGCCTCCTCATCATAGATACGAGCATATGCAGTAAGATCCTGTGACATGCCCTGTACCTGGCCCTACTATCTAAGGATGCATGTGACGATAAACCTCTCAACAACATATCGCATTCATCCAAGTAGGTACCTGTTCTAAAATAAATATGGCATCTTTTGCCTATCATAAGTCCACTCCTTACAATCTAGATATGGTCTCCACTCGACCACTATAACATCATCCAAGACTCGCAGCCTATATTATAGCTTACCTAGATGGGGTTGATGGATATAACCTGAATACATGTAAACATACGACTCCTTTGGTGCCTATTGCCTATCTATAATCAGCCTCACCACTGGGTTGTGCTCCGAGGCCCAGATCTCTAAAATTAGGATACCAACGGTCATACTCCCTAAATACTCATATACTATCTCATGAATCTCTCTGTACATATGTTCCAAAACATAGCTACACTAGCCAAATTTGCATGTGGATCCAATCATCTTCTCCAGCATACCAACCCAACCGCACATAAAACCATGTTGTCCACGGTTTGGCATTAGTATCCCTCCTATCAAACCAGCAAGAAAAAAGTAACAGCTCATAGTGATCCATCATATAATCCCATGTCAAGTACCTATGTACTATGGAGGGGTCCGCAAAGAATCTTTGTCTACAATCAAAACGGTAGAGAGAGACTCAAATTGAACCTCATGTCCCATCATAGGAATGCCCAAGATAAGCCACACATCCTTAGGAGTCACAATCATCTCACCAGTCAGGAGATGGAAGGTGTTGTGCTCTGAGTGTCATCTCTTGGCAAGAGCAGTCAACAACCCTCGATTTACCCTAATGTCAATTAAATCTATCATAGAAGATAAGCTAAGGCATATGATGATCTGCTACTCTACAACAGTCAGGGAATGAGATAATGCAAGGACTTGTGTAGTTCAAGGTCCTCAAAATGAAACAACAGGAAAATCAGTCTGTCGGGAACAAAATACAGACTTACATCAGTATTCTAGCTAAGTCAACTACACAAAAAATCTACCAGCTAAGTATTTTTCATTTAAAAAGAGGAAAAACAGTCAAAGTTGAAAAATTAACACTTGCTACTGAAAATGACTCTATTTTTCCTAGATGCGAGCTTGCATCCCGTATGTGATCCTAAATTGACAGGATGCGATGGGGAAATTGGGAAGTGATCCTATTTTTATAGGATGTGATGCTAGATTTTGAATACGATCTTGTTTTCACAGGATGAAAGAAAATTCAAAGGTTGACCAATAATTACTAAATGCAACACTCTGACAACCTACAAGAAGTGACCCTATTTTTATGGGATGTGATCCAGAAATTTTCAATTTTACTAGATACGATATAGGATTGACAGGATGTGATCCAGAACCCCGGATGCGACTCAAAATTCATTTTCTTATAACTACTGCAAAAAGTGATAAAATAAGAATCAAAAAGCATAAAAAAGTAGGTCTCAATATACTCACTAGCTGTGCGTAATGTACCAGATGTTCTGTTGGAATTATATTGAGATGATGTACTAAGAGGGGAGAAGTGAATCAGTACCTCTAAAACTTTTCTTGGTTAGCCCATTAACCCTTAATCATCAGTTTGTAAATCATCTTATCTAACTGTTCATCTTTCTTTATGTATATGAAATCATATCATAAATTCTTTTAGTATGTAACCATAATAGAAACATTCATGAAAAATAGATAACACATAACACAAGATATGATATCACAGAAAACTCCTATTAGGAAGTAAAAATTGTGGTGGGGTTTGTCACCCACAAGACTTCACTATCTGCAGATAAGAAGGGGCTGATTAAGGCTTACAATTGGTCACTTCTGATGACCTACCCTGTTAGGAGTATTACAACGGAGACCTATTAAGATCTACTTCGTTTGAAGCTTTAGCAACACTGTTAAGTGTGCATTCTGTTAAGAGATTTGCAAAGAACGGTTAAGTCCACCTTCTACAAAAGGATTTTAGATGTGATGCACTTGTTAGAATTCAACTACATAAGTCTTTGATCTGATGATATATGCAATCTTTAATTGTTGATAACGGATCCTATTAAGCTTCATATATATAAGTAATCATCCTTCCATGATTGAATAATACCTTTATCTTCTCATCGGTAGCCTCTGTGTGTTCTTGACAACTGATGTGTTTTGTTTCTGACCTTTGCATGAATTATGTCTTCTACTCCTTAGATGCTCTGCATGGCTATCAACAGCAATGAATTCATGTTCTCACAATTGAGTTTGAACATCTATTTATACTAATCTAGGCTCAATTCTTGATTCATGCATCACAAGTTAACTCTAGATCCAAGGTATACAACTTGACCTTGATCTTTAGTTAGATATGTTTTAGATCCGTTAGGATGCTTTAAAACATTTACATAAAGATTTCTTGACCCTCAAGTTATGATTTAAAACAAATAAAAACTCTATAAATAGATTTACATTGCTTTATCCATCGTGTAAAAATCAGATCCACAATTTATGGGTTCTTTAACTGACTGTCGGTTCTGACAGTCAATTTTCTTGGTCATCGGTGTTCCTTTCTTGAACTTGTCATTAGGTATGCCTTTTCTGTTCGTATCGGGTTAGTTCTAAAAATTGTGTCTCCGGTGATGCTTGTGGTCACCGGTGATGCTTGATGATTCTGTACTTAGCATTTTTCATGACCTTTATGTTTTGTCAGGTATGTTTGCTATTTGTCGATAATGCTTGTATTCTGCCAGTGATGCTTGTAGTCTGGTGGTAATGCTTTAGTCTGCTGGTGATCTCTGTCAATGTTTTTCACTAAGTGTACTAATGGAAAAATAATGTCATCATGCTCGTGACGATGTGCTAGCTCAAATCAATGCCTCTTGATGGGGACCACCATCTTCTTTGTAGAGCTTAAGAATTTACCAAGGATGAAAGTGAAAATGAATGAGTAAAAAATGATTTTTGAGACTTATATTGACTTTTTGAGCTAAAGAGAAACTCCAAAACTCTCAACAGACTATCAATTTTCTATTTTTTTCTTCTCAGATCAATCAGGAACAAAATATAACACAAGGACAATGTTTTCAACAACATCGTAAAAATTTTGCGACATTCTCCAACAAATGCAGAATTACTCTATATATTCAGAAAATGATTCACACGATTTACGCGGTCAATTTTTCAGGGTTCTCTATCAAAAAATTGCACATCATACATCAAAATCTTGGTCGTACATCATTTTATAAGGCTCACAATTAACATTTTCAAGTAGTCAACTTGGTAAAATTATGTTTTCTCTTAACACGCATTCGCTTTATTTCATCTTGTAATTGATTCTTCATTGGTCCCATTGACCTCTTCCATTCAACTGTTATTCTCAAGAGGGATTTTATTCTATTTCCTTTGATTTCATCCCTGAGGGGGAATGATCACACTTAAAATCAGTCAAATTCTTTTTCAAACAACAAAACTTGCTTCATCATCAAAATACTAGGGGTATGACAGTTTCCTTCGATCAAGTTGGGACTATTGGATAGAAGGCTTCAGCGTTAAACAAGCCAGATATCTATGTCTACAATCTCTCAGATCTATTATCAAGCTCTTGGAGGCTTTCTACAAACCTTCATGCGATCAAGTTTGGAGTCAGTATTATCAATTCTTGTTCGATCAAGTTTAGAATTGATACCTCACATCTCTCAGAAGCTTCGTACTAACCTTTGTTCGATCAAGTTAGGAGTCAGTATTGTCAATTCTTGTTCAATCAAGTTTAGAATTGGTATCTTTAGATCTCTGTTTAGTCTACCTTTTTTCTATCAAGTTCAAAGTTGATACTACCTGTCTTAGTTCAATCAAGTTTGAGACTGATCTCATCAGCTATATTTCATTCAATCAAGTGTGGAATTCTCAAACATTTTGAATTCAACATTAGACATTCTTTGAATCAATGCATTGCTCACACATCAATTCAAAGAGGGGCAAATGAAACCACCCTAATTTGGTCTACTCTAACTAGAGACCCTATTTGCCCGAAATGTGATCATACCCCTAATTATGTCAATCCAACTATTTGTTTATTGGCATCATTCATCAAAATCAATTTAATCTCCTAAAATCAAAGTGATTTCATCAGTAACTCACATTAAATACCTTGGCCTATTTAAATCAAATCAACCCAATTAAATCCTTGGCTAAAGTAATTAATTAAAAGGAATTAAATAAAATCTCTAAATACAAATCATCACTTGCCCATGGAAAGTCAATCCATGAACCAATGAGAGTTCACTCACATGGATCACCAAATATTCAATCCTCACCTCTCCTCACAAGTTGATCTCAACCACTCATTTCTCAAATTCTTCCATAAAAGGAGTGAATTTTGAGCTCAATAGGTCCCAAATTTTAGAATATTGAATGCATCCTTATGCTGCCATTTTTTTTTATGACTTCACATATCTAATTAGATAACATTAATTTGTTCTTCAATTGAATCTTTGTATCATTTCTAAGCATGAATTGCATGATAATTATCTTCATTTCTCAATAAATCTTCAATTCTAGGACTGAATGTGTCACAGATTTAATGCATAATCTGAGGGCAATTATAGCTTAAATCATGCTATTCTTAGATAGGAATCAATATGTTGATTTCAATGGTTTCCTTATGATTTTCAATTGATTTCCATATTTATAAACATTGATGCAATTCCATATTGAAGTGTTGTATTGCATCTTGAAGGTACATAATTCACACACACAAGAGGGTATACTAATTTTAACAGAGTACATTAATCTTATGCGTTTGATCCCAACCATGGTTTTTCCCTTAACCAGGTTTCCACGTAAAAAATCTTGGTGTTATGTGTTGATTACTGTGTTATGATCTTGCATTCATGTTATCATTCAGATCTGAGATTAAGTTCATAAGTTGGTTGATAATTTGAAGTTTTGGGACACAACTGATTCAACCCCCCTCCCCCTCTCATTTGTGTGTGATTCCTTAATTCTAACAATTGGTATCAGAGCTAAGTCCTCTTTTTGAAGCTTGATAGTTTGAGGAGATCCTAATGGAAGCCTTTACGAATGATAGTCCAAGATTTAAAGGTACAAACTATGCAATATGGAAGGGTCAGATGATTACACACTTGAGATGCATTGGAGAAGAATATTGGGATGCCACTAAGGATTCTTATGCCCCTCTTTTTGATCTTTCTACTATGACTCCTGATGAGAAGAAGATTTTTGAATACAATATGAGAGAAAAAGAAGCCTTGTTGAGTGCATTGTAAGATGACGAGTACACTAATGTTATGGAATTAGAGACTAAAAAAGAGACATGGGTAAAATTAGAGACATTACATGATAGAGATGCATTTTTGAAAGAAGCCAAGCTACAAAGTCTGAAAGAGAAATGTGAACCATTGAAGATAAGCAAAAATGAGAACATTACTTCCTTTGTGCAAAAGGTGACCGAATTAGTTTGTGCAATCAGATGTGTTCGTGGAAGACTGGATGAGAATGAGATTATTTCTAAGATAATGAGATCCTTTCACTTTTCCTACAATCATAAAGTTACTGATATTGAAGAAATCAGAGCTATAACAAGAGACACATTGATTGGTAAGTTATCTTATTTTTAAATGAGAGAATTTGGATATAGTCTTCCTAAAGTTGAATCGGCATTTAAAGCTACTATTTCTAAGGATAAGAAAAAATATGAACCTGGAGAGATTTTGTATAAGTATGCATCTAGCTATGCTAACTAATGAGAATAAATTGAATAAGTAGAAAGAAAGCTTGAAGATCTTTAAGCCCTAATTGCAAAGAGACTACCTAAGGGATCTGGTAAGTATCAAGGAAAATTACCTTTGAAATTTTTTTCATGCAATAAGATTGGTCATATTGCTTCAAGATGTCTAGATAAAGAATCTAAGTATAGGCCTAATAAATTCAAGTCTAAATATCATAAGAAGTGTTATTATGTTGTTGATGAAGGTGTAACTGATGATGAATCTAAAAAGAGTGAAGATGAAATTGTGTTTATTGCTATCAAAGATGAATATCCTAGTTTCTTGAATGAAGAAAAAGCCTTGGTTTCACATGTAGATAAAAAGGATGAATGGGTTATTGACAGTGGTTGTTCAAAAAACATGACCAAAGAAAAAAATAAATTGTGAAATTGGAAAATTATGAAGGTGGTGTTTTCAGATTCGGTGATGACACTCCTGGTATGATTAGAGGTAGAGGTTATGTTACACTTGATGGTAAGAATAGTATTGATGATATTATATATGTTGAAGGTTTCAAGTACAATGTTTTGAGTGTTGGATAGATAGTTGATAAAGGTTACAACTTATAATTCAAGGATGGAATGTGCAAGATTATTGGAAGCTCTAGAATTGAGATTGCATCAAGGAGAAAGAATAGATGCTTGATTTCTAATATTGATGAAAGGTGGTTGTGGATATGGATGTTTATGGTATTCTCTTGTATCTTTCTTTGGATTATGTATTTCAAAGTGGATGAGAATTATCAAAAACAAATCAGATCTTGCAGTTATGAATCAGATTGTGCAAGCATAGAATCATAATCAAAATGGTTTGGTAGAACATAATGAAGAATTTTAAAATGAGGAAGAAGTGGAAACACAAGAGTCTACTACAAATGCTAATCTGAAGACTCCAAGGTATGTAAAGATAAATCATTCAGAAAAATAGATTATTGGTGATAAGAATCATGGTGTATTAGACTAGAGGGAGAATTTATAGGAATGAAATTTGTTTAATTTCTAAGATTGAACCTAGGGATATTGATGAAGCATGCAAAGATGAAAGTTGGGTTAAAGAGATGGAAGAAAAGTTGGAATGGATTGAAAAAGATAAGACATGGATTCTTGTTCCCATACCTAAAGACAAGAATGTGATCGGTACTAAATGGGTATTCAGAAAAAAATTGAATGAAGAAAGAAAAGTGGTTCGGAACAAAGCCAAATTCTTTGTAAGGGATACTCACAAATGGAAGGTATTGATTTTGAGGAGACCTTTGCTCCTATTGCTAGAATTAAATTTTTTAGGATTTTTCTTGCATATGCTACTTACAAATATTTTAAGGTATATTGGATGGATGTTAAGTCTACATTCTTTAATGGAGAGTTGGAAGAGGAATTCTACATTGAGCAGCCTGATCATTTTTTGTTGACCAATGAAGATGACATAGTTTTCCAAGTGAAGAAAACATTATATGGGTTGAAACAAGCACCTAAATCCTGGTATGCAAGGTTAGATAAATATTTATTGAGATTTGGTTTCAGTAAAGGTGTTGTTGATAGAAACTTATACTTCAAAATTGATCATGATAATATTTTGATTGTTGAAGTCTTTGTGGATGATATTATTTTTGGTGGAAATGACAAATTGAGTAAGGAATTTGTTGATGAGATGTAGAAATAGTTTGAGATGTCCATGATAGGTGAGATGAAATTCTTTCTTGGTCTATAGATTACACAAACTGATAAAGTTATTTTCATATCTCAGTCCAAGTATGTGAAAGAATTGTTGAATACATTTGGCATAGATGATTCAAAAAAATTTGGTACCCCTATGATTACTAGTTGCAAATTGACAAAAGATGATCATTCTCCTAAAGAAATTTAGACAAGATATAGATGAATGATTGGAGGTTTACTATGCTTGACACAAACTAGACTAGATATTATGAATGATATTTGCATTGTTGCAAGATTTCAAGCAGAACTGAATGAATCACATGTTATTGGTGTTAAAAGGATATTCAGATATTTGAAAGGGACAATTGATTATGGTTTATGGTAGGAAAAGGATGATGATTTTACATTGAATTATTATACTAATGTGGATTGGGTGGGTAATGTAGATGAAAGAAAGAGCACAAGTGGTGGAGAATTCTTTTTGGGTAAGAGACTAGTTTCTTGGGAAAGTAAGAAACAAAATTGTATTTCACAATCTACTGCTAAAAATGGATATGTTGTTGTTGTTCTTAATTGTATGCAAGTGATTTGGATGAAAAAAATGTTGAAATATATCAGAGTATGTATTAATGAACCTATTTCTATTCATTATAAAAACTCAAGTGTTATCAATATTTCAAATAACATTGTGTTACATTCAAAGACAAAGCATATTTATATCAAATATCATTTCTTGACAGACAAGGTCAATGAGAAATAAGTCAAATTGGAATATGTATCTAAAAAAGAGAAGATTGCAAATATTTTCATGAAGCCCTTTCCAAAGGATACTTTTGAGTATCTCTGAGGTAAGCTTGGGGTGATTTACCCTCTTGATCAGAGCTAGATATGCATTAATTTACATCAGTCCAATATACTTAGAGAGATCATCATTATTCTAGATTTATGTTTTTGGTGGCTATTACTCAAGGGGATTAGTTAGCTTGATGAGTCAGATGTTAATATTTTTGGCTTCTATGACTTAGTGCATAGATGTGCCTTTATCATTGATGTAAAAGGGAGAGAGAAAGTTATGTGAAAAAAAAGTATGAGACTAAAGGGGAGAGATGGAAAATAAGGTTAGGAATGGGGAGAGAGAGCATTTTTATATGAGAAATTGTTTACTGATTAAGAAGGTTTGTTAGAGAGACTTTGAAATATATTGTGGATATTGTTGGTAGTACTATTGATATGGTTTCTTTGTGCATTGATTTGATTTTTCACATCATATATTTCCATCAATTCCATAGGGGGAGATTTTTGTGATATTGGTTGATATTGTGCATATATGTGCTGACATTGATGTTTTCTCATTGATGTCAACATATTTCTATTGTTGGTGAAAGTGTTCCTATGTGTTCCTGGTATGTTTAGTGAAGAGATTTGTTTGGTAAGGTTACTACATTGAATATCATATATTTTGAAGGTACATATGGTTTCATTGATGTTTTTAGTTGATCTATGTCAACTTACAGAAGTTCGTATGATGATTTG
Source organism: Thuja plicata (assembly GCA_018584345.1). Taxonomy (NCBI): domain Eukaryota; kingdom Viridiplantae; phylum Streptophyta; class Pinopsida; order Cupressales; family Cupressaceae; genus Thuja; species Thuja plicata. Next base: position 3,023,534 of record MU226316.1, read on the forward strand.
AGTGATCTATGAAGGATTTACCAGAGACTGATATTTTGGTTATTTAGGAAGAGATGGTGTTTTAGTTATTGGATCAGTGTCGATCAGTTATGCAATATTCTTTGTTGCTAACCTGGTGGTAATTTTAGGAATTGGATGTGTGTCCTCAACTTGAGTAGTTCGTGATTTGTATGCTAGAAAGTTATTTCTATTTAATCACATTGGTTATTGATTATTGTTCCTGATGAACAGTGCAAAGATGAGTATGAATTCTGAGTCAGAGTTGTTCTTGTTGATGTTGTGGCATTTCATGATGCTTATTGATGTTTCTAGATCATGTCCTATTTTTATGGACCACATTAGGTTATGTGATCGGATTTGGTGAATTTCATTTGGTGTGTTGCTGTTCTTATTTTTTCTTGGCCGACTTGGTGGCATAGTCTATTGTGAAGGATCATGGCATGATTTATGGATCTAGAACATGTTTGAGGATGTTGTTATTGATTATTTCTATGTTTTATCTGATATTCAATGGATCACATTATGTATTGAGTTGTAATTAATTATATTTTTTAATTAGGTCTTTGGCCGACCTAGTTGAAATAAAGTTGATGTAATTTATAAAAGATGTATTCATTAGTGAATGCAAAAGTGTATAAGTGTGTGTGAATAGAATGAGAAGAGGTATGATTGGAATCTACAATTGAGGCAGAGATTTGATGTGCTTCATTTTAACTATATTGGCATAATCAGAGAGTCTTTAATCCAGTTCATGAGATATGGACTGTTGTCCATTATGAATTATAATCAATGATTATTGTAAGGTAGTGAGCCTTCTTGGGGTTGAATCCCTTGTTGTATTTGAACAATGATCTCTAGGAAGTGTGCATGAATTCATGTACATTCCCCTTTTTAATACTCCTAAATAGCTATAGTAATTTTAACATAATACATTCATCTTGTGGGTTTGATCCCCAATGTGGTTTTTCCCTTAACCGGGTTTCCATGTCAAAAATCTTGGTATTATGTGTTGATTATTGTGTTATGATCTTGCATTCATGTTTATCATTCAGATATGAGATTAATTTCATAAGTTGGTTAATAATTTGAAGTTTTGGGACACAATTGATTCACCCCCCACCTCTCATTTGTGTTTGTTTCCTTAAGTCTAACAACATATACTTGTTATGTGAATGCATCACTGAATTCTTTGAAATACTTGTAGAAATATTATTATCACACAAGATAGGAATAGGCTCATCATATACCACCTTAATATCCTTCAATATTTACTCCATCTAGAACACTTTGGTGCAATAATGTACTTAGCTTCTACTAGTGATAGGGAAACTAAGTCCTACTTATTATTAAACTAAGAGACCAATCTATCTCTCGAGAAAAATGCACTACCAATTGTGCTTCTCCTATCACCCACACAACTAGCCCAATCAACATCAATATAGGAATTCAAAAATAATCCATCATCCCTTTGATAATACAAAACATAGCTTGGTGTTCTTTTCAAGTATCTGAATATCCTTTTGAAATATTTCTCATGATTTTTTTAGCAATTACTTGATATCTTTCAACCAAACATACACATGCATAATATCATGTATAGAAGTAGTCAAATATAGTAGTCCTCCAATCATACAATTGTAAGCAGTTTGATCAACTTGAGGTGATTCATCGTCCTTGTTTAAATGAAAAGAAGTAGCCATGGTAGTACTCACTTGTTTTGAATACCCCATACCAAAATTCTTCAACATATCCTTCACATATTTATCTTGGTAAATAAAAATACCATCATCTAGCTAAATAATTTAAATTCCAAGAAAAAAAGACAACTCACCAATTATAAAAATAACAAATTATTTATGCATTTTTTTTTTAAAATATCTTACATATGCCATCATTTCTACCAAATATGATATCATCAACATATGCAAAACTATCAAGAATTTTTCGTCCTCAACCTTAATATAAATTGTATTATCTATGGTTCCTTTCTTGAAACATCGTTGTAGAAAGTAATTATCAAATCCTGTATCCCAAGCCCTAGGAGCCTACTTGATACCATACAAGGCCCTTTTGAGTCCCAAAACCATGTCTAGATCCTATGATAACTAACACCCATAAGGATTCTTTGTGTAAGATTATTCCTCAAAATCACCAATCAAGAAGGTTGGTTTGGCATCCATTTGATAACTTTGAAGTTCTTGAGAGAAAAAAAGGAACAAAAAAAACATTTTGATTGTGTCCATCCTGGCCACTAGAGAAAAATTCTCCTCAAAATCAATTCCTTCCACTTTTGAATAGATTTTGAAAACCAAACTTTCTTCATTTATTGTCACTTCTCCTTCTTCATTTAGTTTGTTCCATAACACCCACTTTGTTCCTGTGAAATTTAATTTTCAATAGGTCTAGGGGCTAATTCCCAAGTCTGATTCTTATTAATATGAATTATCTCTTCTTCCATTGTCTGCAACCACCCTTCATCCTTTCTAGCATCAACAAGGGTCTTGGGCTCTATATATGATAGGAGACAAATATTTATTTTCTCACTTGATTTTATAAGTTGTCTCCTAGTGAGCACATCTTTATTCTTGTCACCAATATTCTAATCTTCTGAATGAATTCTTTGGAAATAATTGGTTGGAATCTTAGGAGCCTTCCCTAATAATTTTTCCTTCTCTATCTCTTTTTCTTCCTCTTCCTCTTCTATGTAGGGAGATTATTTGATATTTGGTCCTTAGGTAATTGTTCCATTTCACTCAACTCTTCATCTACTTTAATATTATACTTACAACCATCTTCCTAAACATTTTTTTGTATTGTCTATAAGCCTTTCTCTTGGTTGAATAACCTAGGAAGATCCTTTCATTAGATCTTAAATCAAAATTTCTCATATCTTCTTCATCTCTTTGGATATATCATTTTCCACCAAAGGTCCTGAAGTACTTGACAATGGAAGGTCTCCCATTTCATACCTCATAGGGTGTCTTAGTATTGTTGACACTAAATTGTATTATGTTAAGAATGTATACAATGGTATGTACTACTTTCTAATACACCTTTGGAAAATCAACTTCCTTTAACATTGTCCTAGAAATTTCTTGGCCAATTATATTTTTCCTTTCAATTACCCCATTCTATTGAGAGATTCTAGGAGTGGAAAAATGTTTCCTAATTCCATTATTTTCACAAAACTTTTCAAACTCATTTGAAGTATATTCACCTCCTCCACTAGATCTTGGACATTTAATCTTAGCATCTAGTTCATTCTCAACCATAGATTTAAAAGCTTTAAAATTATCTAGAGCTTCTAATTTTTCTTTAAAAAATGTGACCCATCTCATTCTCTATTAATCATCAAGCAACATAAAATACCTTTCATCATTGTGTCCCTTTGTCCTAGTTTATTTTTACAGGTCAGCCTGTATCATCCAAATATTTGGTAGTAAATTACTCCTTGTTCTTGAAGCCTTTTCTTGTATGCTTTCCCATCTAATATTCATTGCATAAGATGTTTCCAAGCTGGGTAATTATTGTAATATCCCTCACCACTTGTGTGGTGTTGATCTTCACAAGATTGTAAAAATTTATGTTCCCCATCATATTTTTCCATAGTCAACAATAATTGGTTTGATCTTATAAACCATTTCTCCTATTAATTTCCTTAAGGTGATGACATTGTTATTAGTTTTTAATCCTTCTACAACCAAACTTCCTGAGTCACTATTTCTAATTTTCCATCCCTTATCATGAAATGTAAGATTATATCCCTTGTTTTAAATCTGAATAGCACTAAGGAGATTTTTTTTTAGTCCTTTAACATAGATAAAATCCTCTTTCTTGTTCTTTCTATTAATTATTATAGTAACTTTTACATAGATCTATGTAGAACCTTCATCACCAAACTTGAATAATCCTCCATTCAACTTCTTAAGGTTTATGAACTTCCCTTTTATCATAATGCATGAGATGGGAGTAACCACTGTCAATCATTGTGATATTTCTATCAGGAATCAACTGTGTAGTTTTTGAGTCAAAATCATTAACCTATGTTTCATGAGTAGTAGTGTACAAGAACCCATCTCTCGCAAGAATGAATGGAACACTTAGCACTCATTGCATCTAGGTGATGCTCATAGAGGTAAAGAATTGGGATTTCTCAGGAGGTCTCTCATCCCAATACTACTTCAAATTAAGTGTGCCTAACTACGGAGTTTCCTCAATGGTTAAGCCCACTTTCCTTGAAACCCCATTTTTAAAACCTTCAACAGGCCTGTGAGAATCACCTAGGTGCAATGAGTGCTAAGTTTTCCATTCATTATTATGAGAGATGATTTCTTGTGAACCACTAATCATGAAACATGGGTCAATGAGCTTGACTCAAAAACTACACAGTTAAATCTTGATAGCAATATCACAATTTGACATGCCATGGAAAATATCTCCTACTTATCAATTGATGAGCTTAAGGGGATTTATAATGAATGGTTCATAAGGAACAACACTTCCTGAAGGTTTTGAAAATGGGGTTGAAAGAAAAGTGGGCTTAACTATGGAGGAAACTTTGTAGTTAAGCGTACTTGAGTTGGAGTAGTACTAGGATGGATGACCTCTCAGTAAGTCTCAATGCTTCACCTCTATGAGAATCACTTAGATGAAATTATTTCTAAGTGTTCCATTCATTCTCATGAGAGATGGTTTCTTGTGAACCACTACTCATGAAACATGGGTCAATGAGTTTGACTAAAAAACTACACAGTTGAATCCTGATAGCAATATCACAATTTGACATACTGTGGAAAATATCTCCTAGTTATCCGTTGTCAATCACCCAAGCATTTAATTATTCTTTTACATAAAATTAAGTTCATACAATCAATTAATTTACATTAACTTTGCCAGCCTGTAGGATACTAGAATCCTTGCAATTTTCAATATAATCCTTTTTTGTCATCAAATTTCAAGGCCATGAAGAGTTTCATCATTCAAATCATTTTGACTCTCATCCTCTAAAGAATAACTACTCTCCTTGGAATAAATACTTCTTTTGAACTTCTAAAAATGTGACCCATGTCTTGTGGTGCAATGAAGAATGACTCTTTATTGTGTCATATGCAACAAGGTTGGTCATGCAACAACTGATTGTAGATCTAATATTAGAAGAAGTGGTTATGTTGTGCAACATGATGTAATCTTCTATAAATGCAATAAATCTAAACATGTAGAAATATTTTGTAAGATGAATAATATGAAACCTTTTGCTGATCCACAAAAGAAGATTGATCTTCATCAACAAGAGAAGGATATGGAAAAGATATGGAGAAAGAAACCAAAGGAGGAATGAGCTTAAGGAAGAATATGTGGTTATGTTTGGTGTAGAAGAAACCTCTAGTAATTGAAGGAAATCATAAAGTTAGCAAGAATTATTCACTACACATATTTTATCCCCAAAATAGAAAAGCTTACTCATATGGAAGCAAAACAATTAGATGGATTGTTAAGAAAGTATAAAAAAATTATTTTCCCAATTTTTTGGAGAAAAATATTGTATTGCGGAGGATTACCGATGGATCTAATATCATAGTGATGACATAGAGTTTCTTGACAGAGTGGTCACCTAACAAGTAGTGGTGAATTAAATGCCAAAATTTAGGACAAGTATGGGCTATTTATACATTATATATTCAATCAAACCTAATTTCCAAATAAATATTTGAGAGTAGAGGTAAGAAGAAGAGAGATTTGAAAATTTTGTGCTAGTAGTTTGAAACCCTAGAGGTAGAAGTTGATTCAAAACCTAGCTTTTTGAACCTCTAGAATAACATTCTTTGGACAAAAAAAATATACCCTCAAAACCATGTGATAAAATATTTATATATGATGAAATGTAAAGCATTTCAACTTCCCCTATTAACTAGATTGTATTGTTTACACATTGTTCAGTATCAGTCATTTCTAAATTTTTGAGTGGAAGGAGTTACCATTTAAAATTTTAGATATACTAGGTTTGCAACCCAATTAACTTATCTTCAAAGCCACAAGATGATATTTTTTGTGTAGAGGACTATGGACCAAAATTTAGTCTATAAAAACCTTAGGAAAAGTACTATGAATGCCTTGGCCAACATTTCTGACATTCTAACTATATGTGGTACACCATGCTAACAAGGTATCACTGAGTAACATGTGTTCCCATATCTACACCATATCATAATAGTATGCACATGAACTAGTGCACAAAAATAGAACTTACTTCACCATCATCATAGTGATTAGTATCCTTATTTCAGTACTTCTAATCCTTACACACACACACACACACCATCTATGTACTTATAATCATCATCTTAATACATAAGCATCTCTTCTGACCCTTTTTGACAATGCATATACACAATACTCCTGTATTTGTGATGCAGCAACTTCCGGAGGTCATAACTTTTGACTCGGATGTGGGTTTTGGATGAAATTTTATAGGAGGATTGGTGAGCTAGAGTTAATGGAAATTCCAACCTAGCTAGCTCTGTTGGTGGCCGTTTAGACATCTTTTTGGGAGCCTGAAGTTTCATCTTGACCTTCAAATTTAGCTTTTTTCTTTTCTTTCCAATTTTTTAAGTTTTCTTTTTTGTAATAAATCCAAAATCGTGTTTCTAATTTCATGGATTAGTTGGAAATTCATCTTGCATTAGTTGAGAGATTTTCTAGGGAAAAATCGAGATTCTTAGGATGAGTTTTAAAAGTTACCAAAAATGGAAAAAAATCTATTTTTTCCTGAAAATCTGCCAAATATGGTAATTTTTAGAATTATAATAAGTAGGAGTTTTCTTTCATTGTAGAGGCAGAGTAGTTGGACGCAGTTAATGATAATTTGGAGTTCTATCATTCTGGCATTGTGTTGTTTTTTGTGAATTGTTGTTTCTGGAGGTTTTGGGCTACATCAATTTGTCATCAATGATAGCATGTTTTGACATCATTGAAAAACTATCAACAAAGTTGTGCCTACACACTCAAGGAAACATCAGGAATACTTATCTTGTTGAGAAATAGTTAAAGTATAATAAAAATGTCCACCAATAAATTAATATAAAATCTACATCTATTGAAAATAATCTAACACTTCGTGTGATTTAAATATATGATATAATAATCACAATGTTGAACTCGCCAAGAAAAAGTAAAATCATGTATCATCATGAAATAGTGGGAATAGAAAACTATTGAATACAATTTATAAAATTCACACATAAATCCATATGAAAATCCACATTACCTCAATGGCAATGTATATGAAACTCATTCGCAAGAATAATATAACATCAAAATGCAACTAAGGAAAGTATATGCATATCTAGGTACCTGAATCCAATCTTATGATCCACAAACCTTGATGGAAAAAAAAAATAACATTATCAATGAGTATAGCATACTATCAATGTCCAAAATACAAAATGGGTGAGAGAAAGAGGCACATACGCCTAGGCACTACATTTTCAAAAATACTTGACCAACTCAATTTCTTATTGCTCTACCTTATCAATTTAACATATGCACTGAAAAAGAGTATTCAATCGTCATATTAACCAAAAATATTATGCACTTAATGATCTTTTTTTCAAAATGATAACCAAATTTTGTTCATTATGGGTAAAGGTAAGTTTTAGAAAGGGCCCAAACCTTTTTTCATTGACAAAAAGACTTCAAATGGCACAACTAAAACAATGAGCAATAGCAAGAGACAAATAAAAATAAAGAAAAAAACTTGAGAAGAAAACCTTCAATTTTTTGCTAAAAGGTTCAAGCCAAAGTGGGTAGTCACCACAATACACAAGAGAGTGACTAGTTCAAGGTAGTAAAAAAGTCAAAAGTATCCCAAACAAATTTTAATGTCCCTTACTTAAGGTGCAAGAATCTCACTAGAAGAAACACCCCATATTTACAATTGACAAATCATTTTTTTATCAAGACCATCATATTTTCATGTTATACTCCATAGGTAGATCTAAGGAGATTCCAAATTTTGTCATCTTTTCTCATCTTTGAATAAACTTGGTATGTCTCTTAGAAGACCATGGACAGATAAATGCAAAATAATTCTTCAAATTTTACGTCAATGTGTCAAATTTGTGCACTAAGGTGAAGTGGTCAAATTTGATATAGCTCATAATAAATTACTATCCAACTTTATTCACTTTAGTTTTGTGCATTTATGCGTGGCTTTTGTAAAATCCAAAAAAATAAAGGGAAAATATGAGCAAGATTTCTACATCTCCTCATCTTAGAGCTTGTGAGGATGGGCCTAAAGAACCTCAAGTTGCATAATCTGCATTGAATTTCTTGATATTTTTCCTTCAAATTCTAATCATCAAAGAAAAAAAGAGGACAATAAGAGGTCCATATGCTTCAAAAATCTACATTTCATTCTAGAGACATCACTTCTACATGAGTCCTTAAGAATGATGATATAGTTAAGCAAATGTAAAATCTATCTATGGAGCCACCTCCAAAGAAACGAAGAACATCGGTAAAGAAAAATGCTTATGTGGCTATACATACTACTAGTATTTCCACTAAGGGAAATGCTACGTATCAAAATGACAACCATTAAATTTATGATATTACTTATTGAGATGAGGATAGTCTCTTGGATAATGATCTCATAATTTTTTTTGTTTGAATCCTTTTAACAATTCTATACTTTATTTAACTACTTATACTAGCATCTATGAGTGTGTCTCCTTATACTATTTTCCCCGATTCTCATTTCATGTCATGTTGTTTTTCCCACTTGGAGGCACCTTTCATTTTCCATGTTCAGCTCATATGTTTTCCTACTATGATTTTTATTAGTTTTTATGATTATTTGACTATTATATCCTCATATTTTCCATGTCTTACCGCTTGTGTTTGCACATATTCTTCACTACCTTATGCATTCCTCTGTTACATGATTTATGAGTGTTCCTATGCTTCATATGTTTTAGGCCTATCGTGTCTAGATTATGTTATTTAAATGTCATGCTTATCATGACTAGTCTCATGATTTTAGCTCAATCATTTCTTTGCCTATGTACTTAAAATGTTTTTTATCCTTTCCATGTTTTTATGCTTATGATCCTCACCCAGTGTTAACTTTAAGACCACCCCTGAAAATTAGCTAAATACAGGAAAATGTTTTGGTACTCGTAGAAATCACATGTAATTATATAAGCGACTTTTTTGTTTCCCATGCAAACATAATATTATTGAGGTTGGCGAATCATTTGCAATCACCCAAAATTAGTGAAAAATTTTGGCGAGTAGTTTTTTCCATAATCTGGAGAAATATAACAGTGTTGGCAATTTTTCCTTGTATTCAAATAAATCTAATAAATAGTTTGGCGATTCAGGCACGTTTTAATGTTAATGGTTGTTTTTATTGGTGATTTACACCACCATACAAAACCATTGAAGTTATTTTACTAGCAATATTTACTTAGTATAGAAAACTATAAAAAAAAATCTTAGCAAATTACGCTTTTATATTAGAACTAATAAAATTATTATACTAGCAAGTTATATAAATATAAAAAAGTGCAACAATTTTGTTGGTTAATAAAGTTTACATAACATTACAAAAAATAGAGTTCTTCTACAGTAACCAACTTCCACGTTCAGAACATCAAAACACATAAGAGAATCCTATGGAGAGTCCATTATTGTTCTTGCTTTGATGGCTCTACCATGCCAAATTTGATCATTTTCACCTTCACCTTTGTTCTTCCCTTTGGACAACCTTGTCGACGTTTAGGCTCTCCCTGCCCCTGGGTACTCTCCACTATAAGCTTATGAGCCTCTTTAATGCAGAGGTAATCATCAATGGAATTGAGGACTTTACTCGTAGCCACCCTACACACTTTAGGATTCTCATAAACATTCCAAACAAGAAAAGGATGAATAGAGGGGTCCCCTTCACCAATTTGGAACCAGTCCTCATCATGGGCCACAAACCCCATCCATGTCTGCACCCTAACCAGGATATTTTATAGGCAACCTCTCCATTTTATATGAACACAAGAAGTCACAAGCCACCTCGCCTCTTCCACATTTCCTAATTCCAACCACCATGCTAAGAAGAGTGATGAAATTTCCCTATTTAACCTGTAATGGCCCTCCACCACAAGATAGACATAACCTAGGATGATTGAAACCCAAGCTCTTCTAACCAGGCCAAAATATGGCCCATAAACCATTTATAATGAACCTGAATATGAACTGGCATGAAAAATAAAATGGCCAACGATTGGGAGGGATTTCTTTCATAAATGGTTTCTCCTTGATGAACCGCGAGACTATGGATGACAGCAATAATTTTCACAGCTTGCCATCTTTGACGCATTCAATTTAGAATGAAAGGAAGAAGAGAACCCTAATTGTTTGAAATCAAGGGTTTTAACTTTTTTTGTTTTTTATTCTCACTTCAAAGTGTAATCAAGATTCTGTGGGAATTTATTATTCTATAGGTCTAAGGTCTTACAGTTACTTACTGTTCAATGTACATAGTAAATATTCATAGAAATGTTAAAATTTTAATGAAAATTTTATAAATTTTGTATAAAATGGTTAGTCGCATTGAGAATATTTCAATATCTAAATGAAATTGTTATGTTATTTTATGATATTAACTCTTCGTTTGTTTATATCACACCAAATCCTAATGGTATTTAATAAATTAATTCTAATTTGGGTTTATTTTACAGACAAAAAATAATTTTTAATTCAAAAAAAAAATCAATGAAAAACATTTTCAATTTATGTACTTTAGGGTTTATCTCACACCATTTGATTTCATTAATTAATTCTAATATGGGGTCATTTTACCGATGATAATTAATTTTTAAATGGCTGAAAAGAGTAATTTGAAATTATAAATCACTGTGGGAAGTGGAAACTATATAACTAAAAACATAAATAAGAAATAAGTAACTGAAATTATAAGAGTAATCTGATAACATAACCAATGAATACATAAAATCTATTATTCTATATTAATGTATTATGGGATCCTTACAAAATCCATTTCATGCATCTTTCCAGATACTATACAAAGGACTATTTCCAAAACCTTTGTTATAAAAAAACCCTTAGGATGAAATATAGTTCATAACAGAGGACACATATAATAAACTACCAATCTACCAGTAACATAAAAATAAAAAATGTAGACCAGAGGCAGAGAGTGGCAGAGTGCCTCATTCTTCAAGCGGTTCAGACCCGTCAGCACCTTGGCCTTGCTGCATTCATACCCTCTTGTTCTACCTGGGCTAGCTATGCCCTGACTTCATTGGAAAAGAAGATGACCAGACATTCCTCTCCATAATTGGCATGGGCTTCCCCTCTCGCGATGTCCCTTACGTCCCGCGGGTCTTCAAAAATCCACTCCTCTCCCTCCCCAACTCTAGCAGCCTAATAATCTCGACAACATCCTCTTCATCAAATTAACATTCATCAAGAAATTTTTCATTGGTTAGATAGTCCCAATGCCAATCATCCACTTCAGGTTCCTTGATTTTGTGCAAACAAAGGAGAAAATTGATGTGCATTCTTATGTCACTTCGTCAACCCTATAGCAATTGTAGTTCTTATATTTGCACAATTGGTGTTTTTGCACCCCAGGTCCTTGAATGTAGTACTTTTCTAATATGGGAATGATGAGTGCCCCAAGTGCCCCATCCACATTATCAAGCACGACATCAATGTCCTTAAGATACTGATACCAAAACACCATCTGGCTGAGCTTCTTTGTTCATTATGTAGAAACCCCCACATATAAGAGCATGGTCAGGAAAAAAGATGAGATGTCTAAGATGACCCTATTGCTATGAAAGGCCAGTAAAAACTCTAGACCTAGCACTGCCTTCACCACATGCATAATGTACATGTGGTCATTTTGCAGTACAACACTTAACCACCTATCAGTTACTTCCCCCATAAACGATCCATGTGGTTTCATCACATAGAGCATGATAGGCATTTCCATTTCTCCCAACTGAGAACTCACTACTCTAGTGATACTCATAATTTCTAACACTCTTTTAGTTTTAAAGTGTAGACTTAGACAAGAGCCACCTCAATGCCTAATTAATAGGCAAACGATCAATTTAACAGTGCTAGCGGACACTTCAATTACAACTTAGAAGTTTCCTTGAGTGATACGAATCATATGATATTTCCTCATGATCATAAATAATTAATTTACCTTGAGCGATACAATAATTAATTTTTAAAAAAATTTGGGGAGGTCATACCTTCTTATGCCCCAATGAAAGTACACTAAATAAAACCAAAATAGGGAATAAATATTTATTTCTTATTATTATTGTTGTTGCATATAGACATGATCAGATTAATCTATATTATTAATACTAAAACATATAATGATCAGATTAAGAGACATGTGTATATATATTAATATGTATATATATAATGATAACAATTATTATTATCATTATATATATATATATATATTAGTATATATTAAATATATAAGATTATTATTATTATTATCCTTATGATCAAAGCTCGATAACTAATTGAATCGGTATCACCCGATAAGATTAATATCATGTTATAATTATGTTTGGATCGGTATTAAACCAATGACTTTGGTATTTATGTTAAATCGGTGTCAAACCAATCGATATAATATTATTCGATATCATTAATATGAATCGGTGTCAATGTTAATATCTATAGAGTATAATGGTTGGTCATGCCTATGATGGGCATGACACCTCAAGGGGTCATGTCTATCATAGACGTGACCCATCATGATTACACTAAGATATATATGTTGACCGATTTGTTCTATACTCACACCAAAATCAATTAGTGTGAAGTATATTGAACAACGATCACTTTCAGTTTGAGAAATCATATCAGAATTACAATTCATACATATGGTTCTTCTCCTCAAATCAATAACATTAATATTGTTAGTATAAACAAATATATATATATATATATATATATATATATATATATATATATATAAGATTAATTGAAATTTGAATAATAATTTTGCCTTGATTTAACATGGTATTAGAGCACTGGTAAAGGAAGATCCAAGAAGCTCTCAAAAATGAGAAGTTCAATATCAATTATAATACATCACATTTCCATGGAAAGCACTATTAGATTTGAGGATATACTTGAAGGAGGAAACAATTTCTCATCATGGAAATTCGGAATTAAAATGATTCTGAGAGAAAATAAAGTTGATTCATTCATAAAAGAGGAGAAAGAAGAGCCAGAGAATGATCCTGAGAAATCCACTTGGATTGAAGGAAATGAAAAGGCTATGAAGATCATAGTTGATGGTGTTAGAGACCATATAGTGTTGATCCTGACAAAATATGAGGCTGCCTATCATATGTTTAAATCACTCAAAAGTACGTATGAGATAAACATTGCTAGCGGAAACCTAGCCCTAAAGAGGGAAATTAATCATATAAGTATGAATAAAGGAGAATCTATCAATGCGTACTTTATGAGAATTTCCACTCTAAGGGATGAATTAGTGGTACTTGGATATGCAATTCAGAGAAAAGAACTGACACTCATTGCACTAGATGGCCTACCAAACACTTGGGAGACTTTTGTTCAAGGCATTAGTGCAAGGTCTAAATTTCCAAACTTTGATCAACTAAGGTCTGATTGTCTTTAGGAAGAGTCGAGACAAAACAAGAAAGAGATCGAACAAAAGAACATAGATGAGGATCTTCAAGTGTTAAATGTAAATTCTCACAAGAAAGGCAAGAAGAAACACTTTAATAAGAGGAAGGACCATCATGAAAAGGGTTCATCTAAGAAAGATACTTCTCACATTCAATGTTTTAGATGTGATCAATATGGGCATTATGCGGCTAGATGTCCAGATAGAATTAATCAACTAGCTACATTTTCCAAAGTGAAAATAAATAAAAAGGAGCATGATTCAGAGAAACATGTAGTCTACTCTGCTCTCTCTAATCAAGTATCCAACAAATCTAATACTTGGATCATAGACAGTGGATCATCAAGACACATCACTAGATATAGAGAGCTATTGGACTCTATGATAGAAGAAATTGATAAAGAGGCAACCATTAGAGATGAATTTTCTCATCCAGTAAAAGGTGTTGGGACCTTGACAATTAGGTTGAAGTTAGGCATGTCTATTCAACTCACCAGAGTTGTTTTCATTCCTGGCATCAAGAGGAACCTAGTCTCCATATCTACACTTGTGGATAATGGATATAGAGCAACCTTTATGGACAACAACATGTTTGCATGGCCAAATAATTCTTCTATCAAGAAAGATATAACCATACGACATAGAAAAGGCTACTTGTATGAGGTATGTATTGAACCTAATCTTTCTCTAATTCATCAAATTGCAGACTCTAATGAGATATGACATAGAAGATTAGGACATTTAAACTTTCATGACTTATCTTCCATGGAAAAACTAGTCACTAGCTTACGTAAGTTAAAGCAATATCATTCAAGTACATGTAAGGGGTGTTCCCTAGGCAAAAATACTAAGAGTTCTTTTCAAAGTAGTTCTATTAAAATGAGTAATGTCTTATAACTAGTTCACTCTGACCTATGTAGACCCATGTTTGTACCTTCTATGGGAGGGTTTCTATATTATGTAATATTTGTTGATGACTTCTCCAGAAAAACCTAGATCTACTTTCTCAAGTGTAAAGAATCAGAAGAGATCATTAGGAAATTTAAGGAATTCAAATTCTTCCCTAAAAATCCTCTAGGAAGAAAATAAAAACCATAAGAACTGATAATGGGAGGGAATACACCTCTGATATTTTTAGAGAATTATGAAAAGAAGCTAGGATTATGAGGGAGTTAATTGTTCCTTACAATCCTCAACAAAATAGGGTTGTTGAGAGGAAAAATAGAACTATTGTAGAAGTAGCTAAAGTCATGCTCCTTGATCAAAATTTAGAAACCTATCTTTGGGCAGAAGCCTCCAAAACTGTTGTATACATACAAAATAGATGTCCTCATTCCTGTGTTGAAGACAAAACTCTTGAAGAATTTTTCACATGTATAAAGACAGATATCACTCACTTAAGGATATTCGGATGTCCTTTTTATTTTCATGTACCTAAAGATAAAAGAACAAAACTAGAACCTTCTGGAAGAAAATGAATCTTTGTTGGGTATAGTGAAACTTCTAAAGCCTATAGAGTATTTGTACCCGGACATAGAAATATTGAACTCAGTAGAGATATAATATTTGAGGAAGACCTAGCTTTTAAAAGGGCTAGAAACTCTATTGAGTTAGAAAGTAATACTCCACCTTCAGACCCAAAAGGGGATCCTTCTCCTGAGCTTCAGAGGGAGTATTCTAAAGAGGATGAAAATTAAGTACAAAACTCACCTCAAGAGAACATTAAGAAAAGACCACTTTGGGCCACCAAAACAATGGAAGAAGCAAAGAACTATGTAGCTCCTTCAGGGACCTTTAGAGAAAGTAAAAGACCCCAAATATTTTCCATCTATGTGGCTTTAATGAATGATTTCTCTAATTCTAAACCTTCTAATACATCATAAACCCTCAAACATCAAGTATGGAAGGATATCATGACATAAGAATACTAGTCTATCTTAACAAGTGATGTTTGGAAAATTGTTTCAAGACCTAAAGAAAAATCTATTGTTTCATCCAAGTGGCTATTTAAAATCAAGTGTGTTGTAGATGGTAGTATAGAGAAACATAAATCCATATTTGTTTCCAGAGGCTTCTCATAGAAAGAAGGAATTGACTATGAGGAAGAATTTGCACCTATCATGAGATATACCTTAGTTAGAGTAGTTCTAGCCATCACAGCAGACAAAGGATGGAAATGTCATCACATGGTTGTAAAGACTTCATTCTTAAATGGAAAATAGAGGAATAAATATACTTAGAGCAACCAGAAGGATTTGAGATTCACAGTGCAGAATCTCATATGTGCAGATTGAAGAAAGCTCTCTATGGACTTAAACAGGCCCCCGGGGCATGGTATGAAAGAATCAATAGCTATCTCGTGGAATTGGGGTTCTCTAAGAATGATGCAGATCCAAATCTATACTTCAAGAAAAGCAAAGGTGATGTGTTAATATTAATCTTGTATGTTGATGATCTGTTGATTACAGGTGAAGATCACCTTATTGATCAATGTAAGAAAGATCTTTCTAAAGAGTTTGAAATGAAGGATTTAGGCCTTCTACATTACTTCCTTAGATTGGAATTTTGGTAGAACTCAGAAAACATTGTGCTTACTCAAGGAAAGTATACCTTGGACATATTGAAGAGATTTGGTATGATAAATTGCAGACCCATGTCTTTTCCCATGGAAAAAAACCTTCATAAATTCAAGGAGGTAGTAGTAGATTCTCAGTTTGTAGATCCTACCCTCTATAGGAAGATAATTAGATTCTTAATGTACTTGGTTAATACCAGACCGGATATATGTTATGCAATAAATGCTTTGATTTAGTTTATGTGTGACCCTAAGGAGATACATCTTATGGTTGTGAAGCATATTATGAGATACCTTCAAGGTACTCTAAATTATGGACTCAAATATGAGAAAGTCAACTTGAATCTACACAGATTCACAGATTTTTATTGGGTTGAAAGTGTAACTGATAGAAAAAGAACATCAGGTTGTTGCTTCAGTTTGGGATCCACCATGATATCTTGGATGTGTAGGAAACAATCTTCAGTGGCTCATAGTTTTACAGAGGACGAATACATTGTAGCCTCTATGGCAGCAAGAGAAGCAGTATGGCTCAAGAAATTGCTTGTGGGATTATTCGGTGAGCCCCTGAAACCTACAGTTATCCATTTTGATAATCAGAGTTACAAAAAAATCTCTGTGAATGTGGTATTTCATGATAGATCCAAGCATATAGAGATTTAGTTGGAATATATCAGTACAGGAGATCGGACAACAGATATACTCACCAAGCCACATGCCAGAATAAAAGTTGAACACTTCAGGAAACGTCTTGCTATGATTGAGTTATAATTTGCATTGTAATCTTTACTAATATACATAAATAAGATGTTTAATGTGTAGACTTATTTTTTCATATGTGTTGATATGTTATTTTATGGGCTCTTCCCCATATGTTCATCTCTAAAAGGTGGCGATCTTTTTGAAATGAACAATTGTATTTAAATATTATAAGATGACAATCTTGTAATATTGATATCATGCCGACTTGATATCATTCATGAATGTGCCATGATCTACTATGGTAGACATTATGTGATGTAATGTCAGTGCACATATCATAGCTAGGATGTATAAGGAGAATGTGATATTCTCAAGAATATCATCCTTTAAGTACCACGAGTTATGTGATACTTATCATCATGTGTTATGTGATGTTTGTATTCACAAGATATGTGAGACGTCTTATCACAAGTTATGTGATACTTATCATCACGTGTTATGTGATGTTTGTCTTCACGAGATATGTGAGACATCTTATCACGAGAAATGTGATTTATCTTCCTTAGCTAAGAGGGAGGGTTGTTGCATATAGCCATGATCAGATTAAGACATATATATATAATGACAATAATATATATATATATAATGACAATAATTATTATTATCATTATATATATATAATATTATTATTATTATTCTCCTTATGATCAAAACCCGATAACTAATTAAATCGGTATCACCCGATAACATTAGTATTACATTATAATTATGTTTGGATCGGTATTAAACTGATGAATTCGGTATTTATGTTGAATCGATGTCAAACCAGTCGGTATCATATTAGTCAATATCATTAATATGAATTGGTGTCAATGTTAATATCCATAGAGTACAATGGTTGGTCGTGCCTATGATAGGTGTGACTCCTCAAGGAGTCACGTCTATCATAGACGTGACCCATCATGATTACACTAAGATATATATGTTGATTGATATGTTCTATACTCACACCAAAATAAATTAGTGTGAAGTATATTGAACAATGATTACTTTCAGTTTGAGAAATAATATCAGAATTACAATTCATACATATAGTTCTTCTCCTCAAATCAATAACATTAATATAGTTAGTATAAACATATATATATATATATATATAAGATTAATTTAAATTTGAACAATAAGTTTTCCTTGATTTAACAATTATTAATAGCTTTCTTCACTTAGTACCACTACCTTCACTCCGTAGAATACCGTCCAACCTGACGTTCAATTTAGTGATCATTCTATGATTGAGAATCAATGACATAAACTTTATTTTAGGCCAAAGTTCTGAAGGATAATTTTTTTCACAAACTTCCTCTAGAAAAGAGACACGTGTTCGTGCCTCTATTTGTATACTTAAATTTTAATTATATACTTAAATTTAATTAACTTAAATCAATTCATTCACGAATCATTGTTACATGATAGGAGATCAATAACATAAGCTCTATTTTAGGATGAAGTTTTAAAGAAAAAAACTCTTCAACAAGTTTCCACAACAAACATGTGTCGGTCTGAAGTGTCAAATTGAATGAATAAATTTATGAAATCTTTGAGTATCGTCTACAAGGCCAAATCACAAACACATGTCATGGATAGTTGTTGTCTGGTACTACGGATTTGTCATTAAATATTGGTGGTTGCAGAATCATAGATTTGATTAACTATACTTAATTTTAATTATATAATTAAAGTTAATTAACTATAATCAATGTTAATTAACTATAATCAATTCATTCATGAATCACCATTGGATGATAGCATATCAATGACATAAGCTCTATTTAGAGCCAAAGTTCTGAAGCATAAAAACTCTACAGAAATGTTTTGGAAAGACGATATGTGTGATGGGTCAGTCTTTAGAGAGAAGCAATAAAATTAATAAAACTTTGAGACTACGTCCACGGTAATACAATTCTAAATTTTTTCCCTTTATTATTTGAGGCTTTTAAAATTAAGGAAGATTTATCTTTGGACTAACCAATTCACTAGGGAGATTCATAAATGAGATTGAGGGATGCAACAAAGTTTGTCTGCACCACTCTGTCTATTCGTCGCTGCAATTTCAAGAACCAAATTCCAAGTAAATATTGAACACCTACATTTTTATTGTAAAACTAAGGGTTACGGTTCATAATTTTGAGCTTGTGTACCACCATATTTTAATCATTACCAATGATCATCAAAATGAAAGGCACGTCGAAATAAAATACAAATTGTGCCAAATTGGTTAAAACCTCAGGTTTCACTTATGAATACCATGATATTTATGATCTTGTTATCCATGATAAGCGAAAAACATAAATTATATTTTCATTTTAGAATAAGTCATAAACTAGAGAAAACATGTCACGACAATATTTTTTTAACAAAATATTAGGAGCACACAAATAAAATTGCGTCATCGGATTTTGGATTGGGACTCATGATGTTACCTCAAGTTTTCCCTTCCCCAGAAATTGTCATGTTCTACGCCAAAATTATGGTGAAGTAGAAGAGAAATTGTTAATAAAAATATCTAAAACAAAATTTTACCCATCACTGAGAAAGACTTTAAAATTTTTTTGGACTTAGAGTTAGGGATTGGAGCAGAAAATTCAAACGCCCATATTGACCTAGAAAAGCTTGTAGAGGGTTATGAGAGAATCAGTGAAGATGTGCAAGATAAATTTATCGATGGTATAATAGTGGAGGGTGTTCAATTGGGTCACAATCATAAGCCTCCTTATAATGTTAATATTTTTTGGCCATGGGTTTAGGATACTATTGTCCTACTAACATTTTTCCTCAGATTGGAAAGTAATAGGGAAGTGGGTGCAAGCCATCTTGAAATGATATTTAATATCCATTGTACTTGTCACTCAGTTAAGTATAATTTTGTTGAGCATGTTTTCAAATCCACTCACAATCAATTTGTAATGATTAAAAGAGCTTCCTCTAAGACATTTAGGTTCACAACCTACTTGTGTCATCTTCTTATAGAAAAATATCGTGGAACATTCGAGACCAACAAGCTTTAGATTTAGATGTACAAGAATGATAAGAATATAAGAGTGGATCCAATATATGAATGGACACCTAATATAAGGATGCATGATACAAGATGGAACTACACCCATTTTTTAGACTTCTTTTTGACACCAACGTATCATGCAATTACAAACACTCCAATGCCTAGATTGCATATCTTGTAGAGATTGCATTCAACTTGGATCTCAAATACAATTGGTTGACTGGTTCATCATGGAAAAATATATTGTGTTAAGGTTTTATGGATCAGGAGTAAAACCCCACAAACTTCCAATACATGTGACAGAGAGGGTTTTTGCATTAGAATATGAATGGAAAATGGAGAGTGCAAATGAACTCTTTCATGGTTAGAAAAAGAAGACCACATTTCATCTGTTACCTTTCTCATGTGTAGGGTTCACATTTGAGAGAAAACCATTTAGTGTGGCACATAAATTTTTGATTAAAAAAATCATTTTGATGTTGTTAGTTACTAGCAATATAATTCATGCAACGTCATTCAAGAAAGGCTTGTGGCGAATAAGAACAATGCAAGTAAAATTCAACATGAAAGTAAACCATTGCTAGAAATGTTGAAAAATAGGGATTCTTGGGATGATGTGAAAAAGAGTGTTGGAAGAAATTGTTGTTGTCAAAATTATTTATCTACAAAAATTTTCAGCATAAATTATTGCATTGCGCCAACAAGGAAAAACATTGTAGAGTTCCAAATCAAGAGGTCTGACAATTTTTACAAAAGAGATGGTGTTCCATTTACTAAAAAAAATATGTCAGAATCTCTATATAGAGCTTGTGTGTATCCACAATGGACGCAAAACAATATCACTAATTTTTGGAATATGAGGAAGAATCTAGGTGAACCAAAGACTACTGCAAATTTTGAAGAAATTGTAGAGGATTTTGAGTTTAGAAATTTGTGAAATAAAGAGAATCCCTCTGAAGCATATAGTTCAAATAGTGATGGTGATGAAGAGATACCCACATTTCCCACTCCAATAGCTACTCTCAGCAAAAAAAAATTGTTCTGAGTGAGTCCATGAAAGACAAATATACTAAAGGGGCAACCATAATAAAGGTTTATGGAGCTGGTGGTTTGGGGCCCAAAGGACAAGGCCTTTGGGCACTCATGTTGGCATAAGTTTTAATAAAACCCAAAGAAAAACTAGTCATTGGATTTGAATCAACGGGGAAAGGTATTATTGTTACACGTATTCTTCCTTTTTTTAAGCTTCAAATCTAGACTATCCACACTTAGATTTAATCACAACCAGAACATGGTGGTGAATCAAGTGCTACTACCACTGGTTGGGATGGTATGGGAATTAGTACTTGTTGTGGTGAGAAATCATAGCCATAACATCAACATGATGGTTAATCAAGTGCTACTTCCACAGGTGGGGATGGTATGGGTACTAGTACTAGCTTTTGTGAACAAGTGCAACAAAAAGAAATATCTCACAAGAGGCCAATAATAGAAGATACTATACAAGATGTCAGTGGAAATCATTTTTAGGGTTTAGGTAGATGTGATAAATAAATAATATTAAGATAATACAAAAATAGAGAAGACAAAAAAACCAATAACACAAAGATTTAACATTGTTCACTCAATATGGGGCTACATCCACTACAAAAAAAATTGTCCACTAATTTTTATATCTAGCAAAGAGAAAATTACATTCTGATAATTTCAAATTACACCGCTACTTATTTGTAGGCCTTTTAGGCGGTTTACCAATGTTGGTTAATAAATTAACCCTAAAAAAATGCTTGACAAGTTAACCAAAAAATCTTGACGAGTGTACAATATAGCATGATCAATCACCACATACCAATAATATCCATCTTGGAGACTGATCAAGCTCCACACTAAACAATCTCCCACTTGGATACTGATCCTATAGCAACACCGCTACACCTAAAGCTCCCACTGGATTGATGCACCTAGAATTGATTGTCTCTCATTTCCACTATGATCAAGCTTGAAGACCAATAGAAATAGATAAATAAGTCAATTTCTCTCGGGTTACTGCCTTTGTAAACATATCTCCAATATTCTTGCTAGTATGTATCTTCTCCAACTTCAACTTTCCATCCTCTAAAACTAAGCATATGAAATGATATTGAAGCTAGATGTGTTTGGTCTTAGAGTGAAGGGTTGAGTTTTTTTCAAGATGAATCACACTTTGGCTATCACTATACAACCTTCTATACTCTTGTGTCTTTCCCAATTCCTCCATTAACCTTTGCAACCAAATATCCTTACTAGCCTTTATAGCAGAAACATGTTTTGCTTCTCTGGTTGAAAGTGCTACAACGTTTTGCAATATTGAAATCTAGCTGATTGATGTGCCACCTACAGTAAAAACATACCATGTAGTGCTCCTCTTGCTGTCAATATCTCCTGATAAATCTGAATCAATATAGCCTTGTAAAGTGGAATGGGAGCCTCCAAAACATAAATACTGAGTTGGTGTACCTCTCAAATACTTGATAATCCACTTCACTGCATTCCAATGATCTTTTCCAGGATTGTTCATACCTACTCACAACTCCCACTGCATGGGAAATATCTAGGCTTGTATACACCATGGAATACATCAAGCCACCAACTGCTAAAGAGTATAGAACGTTAGACATGTAATCCATCTCCTCCTATATCTTGGGGCCCATCTCTTTGGACAATTTAAAATGACTAGGAAAAGGTGTACTAACTAGTTTTGTATCTTGCATCTGAAATTTAATCAAAACCTTTTCTATGGAATCAGTTTGAGTTACTGTCAATGTGTGATTTTTCATGTCCCTAGTTATTCTCATGCCAAGGATTTGTTTTTCTGCACCCAAATATTTCATAGAAAATTATTGTGCTCATTTTTGTTTAAGGTTATTTATATGTTGCATATTAGACACGGAAACAAGCGTATCATCAACATTTAATAACAAGATAATATAGCTACCATTATCCATTCTCTTGAAATAAACATAATGATTAGAATGATATTTGTTGCAACCTTGTTCAGCCATAAAACTAGATCAAGTTCCAAATACCATTACTGGAGTGCTTATTTCAGCCCATACAAGCTCTTCTTCAACCTGCACACTAAATTTTACTTACCTTTTACCTCATATCCTTGTGGTTGCTACATATTATTCCTCCAAATATCCATGGATAAAATTTGTCTTGACATCTAATTGTTCCAAATGTAAATATTTTGTGGCCACAAGACTTAGAATAGTTTAAATTGAATTCATTTTAACAAAAGGAGAAAATATCTCATCAAAATCAATACCCTTTTTCTGTGCAAAAATTTTGACCACAAGTCTATCCTTGTATCGTTTCTTGCCAAAACAATTGTTGAAAGGAATGAATGAGGATATCACTAAACCAGTGATGATTTATTGTGATAATACAAGTGCTATAAATATTTTAAAGAACCCTGTGATGAATGAAAAGACAAAGCACATATCTATCAAATGTCACTACTTGATGGAACAAGTACAAGACAAACAAGTAATACTCAAATATGTACAATCAAAAGAATAGCTTGCTAACATATTCACAAAACCCTTACTAAAGGATACATTTGAGTACTTGAGAGGTAGACTAGGGGTTCATCCTTGTCTATTGGTAACTAAGTTGATTAGGAGGTTGCATCAACCTACATGAAATTAGGATATCAAGCTAAACTGGACCGACACTGAGATATCAGTACACTAAAAGGTACCTACTGCACCGAATATCAGAGATTTTATTTGGCTACTAAAGAGATACATATTTCTTTTTGGGATTGTTGTCAAAGGGAGAGAAATGATCAATGAAATATCAATCCACTAAAGGGGGAAAATATAAAGGGAGAGACATATCTAATCTACAGAGAGATTCAAGAGCTAAAAATTCAAAACTGCAGGGAGAGTCTACATAGAGAGTATTCTGTTTATACTAACACAGATTATATTCAAGCTAGGGAGAGCTACAGAATTCTTGCAGTTGTAGAACTACAATTGATTATATGTTTGAATTCATTTTTTGATAATCAACCGAGTTGTAGAAGTGATGATAAACATTATCATTTAATGTATTGTCATTGATGTCAACTTATTTGATTATTATTACGGTGGAAAATATTTATTATGAATTGAAGATCTGGAACAAACAATGTTTATATGGTTGGTAAATGAAGAGTTTTGTATACACTGAGAGACATTGTAAACTGAGTAAAACACGGTGTATACCAAGAAACAATGATAACCAAGCAAGGTATTTCTAACACAACTATTGATCAAGCAATTTAATCAAACCGAGGCTGACTTGGATGCTGAGATGGAAATTGATGATTTTGAGGTAAAAGATAAAGTTTTTTATTTGATCAAACAGTTATGAAAATTCAATGAAGATTGGATGAAAGAGATTCAAACATATTTTTAACATAACTATCAAAGATGGATCAAGTGGGAAAATGAAGGATGAAGATTAAGCGGCAAGATTTGAAGGATGAAAATTAACTGATACATGATGTCTATATAAGAGACAAGAGATTCATTTTGAATAACACCTCACACCTGATGCACACGTGAATTCTATGCATGACTGATCAAACTGGTTAAAGATAGAACTAAGCATTATTCTGCAGACATCGTCAAGAAAATAGAGGAAAGAGCATTACCGAGCAGAATAAGTATGAAGAATGAGATGAACTAAATTGAACAAATTGATCAAAGGTATTATGTACTTAGAATAGATCTGAATATCTACAAATCAGAGTTGTATTTGAATCAGATCATTACTGTATCATTTTAACCATTGTTACAGATAAATCTCTTAATCGAGTGGGACAATGAGTCCTTATTATAACATTCAAAGAATGTTGATTATTTTCTTGTTGATCCCATAGTGAATGCATGGTCAAGAGAGAACTGTTAGTTTTAAATCCTCTAACCAGGTCACATTTAATAGTGTGCATTGTAAACTTTAACAAGGTTGGATCTTCACCGAGCTCACTTCAGAAGAGTGAAAATATTTTGGGTTATCGGTCTCAGGTGGTTTTTCCCTTAGCAGGGTTTCCACGTTAAAAATCTGTGTCAATGTGCATGAATGTTGTGGATTGTTATTTTACTTTACACTTTACTTTATTCACCTAGATTGTTAATCATGGTATTAATTTACTGACACTCGGTAAACACTATTAATGAAAGTTTAAGTTTACAGAATACATTTTCACCGAGTTGAATTATATGATTGAATTGGTTTTTGTATACATCTGGAGAAATTTGGGACTGTAAGATAATTTGTGAGGAAACTGATTCTAACTAATTCACCCCCCCCCCCCTCAGTTATTCTAACACATAAGTCTAGATCCTATGGGATATGAGATGGACACAGACATTGCATCTCAAAAAATTGAGTCTATGTTAGCTAAGCCTGTTGATAAAAGAGCCAAAAGATATGGAACATATGAAGAAGTTAAGGCTAAGATTAAGCAACGTATCTTAGTACCTAAAGTTGAAAGAAAATATAGTAATATGAGTGCTAATATGACTAAGGATTTGGGAACTGATAATGAAGAAGATGAGGCAGAAACGTCTAGAGTGGAAGGCAGGAAATCACAAGTATTGAAGCCTTCACCGAGCCCCAAATCTACTAAATCATCAACAAGGTCTACAGTATCACCGAAAGCAAAGAAGAATTCTACTGAATAGAAAGAGAATACATATGTAAGAGGCAAGAAGACAAATACTAGACCAAGGAGAAAATTCAAGCTACCACCAGACACTGATTCAGAAGCTGCATATTTGAGCAAACCCAAAGTTGTGAAGAATATGCCTCCATCACCAGGAAGTCTAGATGAGATGTTAGACACAATGAAGAAGCATGGATCATTCGAAGGAATGAAACAAGAAAATTACAATAATCAAAGCAAATAGAACAAGGTAAAAATTGAAGATGCAATTGTTTACTATTTACACAAATTCAGATACACACCACTTGAAGTTATCACGTTTTTGCCTATTGAGCTATACAACAACATAGATGCAAGATGGAAATATGTTATGAATGTTGAAAAAAAAGAGAGAAAGATCTCTTGTGCTAACTATACCAAATCTATCTATTGAAGAAATTGAGGATACCTTGAATAAATAATCTAAGTGATTCCTTGTTAAGAAAAGATCTTTAAGGATTCTGACAGGAAACATGGAGCGATTACAGTTGGAAATTGATATAAAGTGGAGAGAGATATTTGACATCAAAGAGCCTAAATCCCTAGCTGAACAAGAAAAGGAGAACATAATAGATGAAGTTACCAAAGATGATCAAGGTAAGAATAATCCTATTGACCTGACTACTGACTACATGATGAAGATTCATTCAAGGAAGATGGAACTAAAAATGTTTGAATCCATTCTAGACAACATTACAGTTGATAAGGTATCACTTTTTGAGGCATCTCTTGAGATTGAGACTAAGTTGTCTCATATAATTTCAATATTTCATAAATTTTGTTCTATTTCATAATTTATCAAGGATATCAAGGAGGAAGCTGAGTCTGTTAAGACTGAGCTGACCAATCAGTTGACAAATGTTTCTACCGAGCCTAGTTCTTTATAAGTATATTACTCGAGGTTGAAACACTTGATGGGGATGCAGAAAGAACTAAGAAAAGAAGAGAATAAAATAAGAATGTAACTTCTAGAGCTGAAAGAACTTTTGATTTCATCAATGCAAGGGCATTTGAAGAAGGCCAAAGAGTTGGTCAACACCCCTGATGATATTTCACTTGACACCATCGTTGGAATGGCAGTTAATGTTGCTACTCAACTTATTATACTTCAAACACTCAAAGATACATGGGATTCATCCCTAGCTAATGTACACAAGAATTATGCTCACATTTTTTATAAGGTATCATATATCCCACCGAGGCCTAAGCAATTTTGATTTTGGCATATTTGTCAAAAAAGGGGGATAATAGAGTAAAAGGGGGATAATATCATATGTATTAATATAGTACATAAGGGGATAATATAGTACAAAGGGAGATATAATGGTAAGGAAAATATAAGCATGTGTATAGGGGGAGTTACACAAAATTTTGATGACTTTGAAGTTTTTGTCAAAATGCCAACTAATGCCAAAGGGGGAGATTGATACTCCTATGATTTATTTTGTTGTCATTAGTTTTGTTAAAGTCATAATAGTCAATGAAGGAAATCAGTAAAGAAGGAGAATACACTAATTCAGACATTCAGTAAAGCATAATATCAATGACACCGAGCATTGTTACTAAGTTAAGAAAAGTTAGTCACCGAGACAAAGAAAAGAATAGTCACCGAGCAAATTTAGTTATCAAGTTAAGCAGAGAACAGTTACCGAGTAGAGTTAGTCACCGAGACACAGAGAAAAGTCAGTTACTGAGTAGACATTATGTCACCAAACAAGATCAATTCACATTACCGAAACCAGAGCCGACATAAAAATTCAAATTTAAATACATTGAACTTGGATGCCAAGTAGGAAAACTTTCACGGTATTCAATAAATAATTTAGGTTGAACATTGGGATTGCACCAATATGATTGAACATGATCATGAGAAAATTCAACCAATGATATTCAAGAACATTAAATGTGTTGGGAATGAAACCAACCTTGCACCACCTCACCTCCACAGTAGAAGGAGAAGGATCTAATTAGGTTAACCACCTTAAGATCATATAAAATAAACAAAACAAGAAGATGACGAGAGGATGTTGAAGAATATACAAGAGTGACAGAGAAGAGAGAAGCAGTTACAGTGACATAGCTAAAGAGAGAATGAAGAAGATATAGGGTGCAGAATAGATAAGTTACTGAGTGCAAAAAGAGGTAATGCACTTGCAAAGCATAAAGAGTCTGAACAACATTATGGTTGATGCATACTTGCATAAATTTTTGTAATATTTTTTTGTAATAATTAGGAGATTAGAAATCCCATTTAGTGGGTACGCCCTAACAGGTCTTATTTTATAAATCCTCTAATCGGTACATCTCTTAAATGAGAAATTGTAAAATCATTTAACCAGGTAGACTGAATAAGTCTTTTGTACTTTTGACCGAGTATAATACTCCGAACATGGTAAGCTATTAGAAGTAGCTAAAATTGTAACTCTAACCAAGCAACCTTTATTTTGCAAAAGTGAAGGATTGTGGGTTACATCCCCACAACAGTTTTTTCCTCTAACCAAGGATTACTGTGTGACCAAAAATATGGTGTTATGTGTCATGGTTTTGTAATTTATGTTATATGCTTTTCAATGTTTTTATGAATGATATTCAGTTTGGTGAAAAGGAATAAATAGTAGTTAAAAGTTTTTAAGTATTGATTCACCCCTCCCCTCTCAGAACTTACCTTTCCATAATATTAATCCAACATGAAGTAACAAGGACAATAATGAAGGAAGAAAATTTACTGAAGGTTTACTAGAGATAAGAAGTGCATATAGCTGGGTACACACTTAAAAGAGTTATTTACCAAAAGAAGTATGACAAGACATCATATGAGCTATAGCATGGAAGAACATCTATAGTGAAGTATTTCAAGATTTATGGAAGAATATGCTACATTCGGAGAGATGAGGACAATCTCAGAAAGTTTGAAAATAGAGCAAATGAAGGCATAATTCTGGGATATTCTACAAAGAGAAAAATACACCAATTTTACAACAAGAGACTAGATAAGATTGTTGAAAGTGCGAATATGAAGGTTGATGAATATTTTTAGAAGACTCCTCAGAAACATATTGAATATGATTCTGATATAGAGGACAAAGGAAAGAAAAACAATAAAGATGAGGAAGAGACAAGGTAAGCTCTAACATCTACAACTAAGACACCAAGGTATGCACAAAGAAATCATTCTAAGAATCAGATTATTGGTGACAAGAATAGAGGAGTTGTTACTAAGAGTAGAGAAACACAAGAGAAAAATTTTTAATGTTTACTTTCATAAATTGAGCCTAATATTGTGGAAGAAGCATGTAATTATCTTAACTGGGTTAGAGAAATAAAGGAAGAACTTGATCAAATAGAGAAGAATCGGACTTGGAAACTTGTGCCCAGACTATTTGACAAGAACATAATTGGTACTACATGGATTTTTTAGAACAAGGTAGATGAGAATGGTAAGGTAATAAGGAATAATGAAAGGTTAGTATACAAAGGTTACACTCAGATTGAAGAGATATGTTTTGATGAAACTTATGCCCCTATTGCCCTGATGGAAACGATCTAGATATTTATTGCATTTCTAGCATTCAAGGATTTTAAGATTTATCATATGGATGTTAAGTCAACATTCTTGAATGGAGAACTAAAAGAAGAATTTTACATTGAAATACTAGAAGGATTTAGATCAGAAGGGAATATGGATGTTGTGTGAATATTGAAGAAAACATTGTATGGATTGAAGTAGGCACCTAGGGCTAGTAGATTGGATAGATATATGATTGAAAAAGGATTTAAGAAAGGGTCAAAAGATAGTATTTTGTATTACAGAACTTATTCAGATCAGATCTTAATTGTTGTGGTTTATGTAGATGCAATTACTTTTGGAGGAAAGGATGAATTGTGCATGAAATTTGCAGAGGAGATGCAGAAGGAATTTGAGATGTCCATGATTGGTGAGTTGAATTTCTTTCTTGGGTTATAGGTAAATACGAATAGCAAAGGAATTTTCATTTCCCAGTCCAAGTATGTCAAGTAATTGTTGAAGAAGTTTGGTTTGGAGAGTTCTAAACAAGTATGTAATCCTATTGTTACCAGATTTAAGTTGAATAAGGAAGATAATTCATCAAAGTTTGATGAAAGTAAGTGCATATCAATTATTAGAGGACTATTGTATTTTACTACTACTAGACTAGATATTATGTATGCAGTATGTTTGGCAGCTAGATTTTAGCTAGAACTAAAAGAATCACACGTTATGGAAGTAAAGAGCATTTTAAGATATCTGAAGGGAACAAAAGAGTTTGTATTATGACATCCAAAAGGTTCATATTTCATGTTGACAACTTATACTGATGCAAATTGTGTCGGTTGTCTAGATAAGCGAAGAAGTACTAGTGGTGGAGCTTGTTTTATTAGCTCCCATTTGGTTGCTTGGTTAAGAAAGAAATAGGATTATGTGACTTTATCAACTGATGAATCATAATACATTGAAGCATCCTCATGTTGTCCTTAGGTATTATAGAAGAAAAAAAAATTGAAGGATATAGGTATAACTTTTCATGAGCCAATTTCAATCATATGTGATAATATCAATGTTATAAATATGTCAATGAATCCAGTACATATTCCAGAACAAAAAATATATCTATTGGGTATCATTTACTAAGAGAGAAGGTGATGGAAAAGGAATTAAAGCTTTAGTATGCACCTACAAAGGATAAGATAACATACATATTTATAAAATGTTTGTGCAAGGACACTTTTGAGTATCTTAGGGGGAAGCTAATCATTCTGCCCCTTTGTAGTGTTAAGTAAATGCACCAGTGTGTGCATTAGTCTAGTGAATTTCATACTTATTTTTTTCTAGATCAACTCTTTGTGGCTTCCTCTTAGGGGGAGAAGAGTGCGACCATAAGGGGGAGTTTGGTCATTTTCCATTTTTGTCAAAGGGGGAGAAGAACAATTGAAGAAACCTTGATGTTGATATCTTTTGACAATGAGTTGTTTTTCTTTGTCATTGATGAACGTTTCCATCAATGACAAAGGGGGAGATTGTTATAATGTAAGTTTGATTCTATTCTTGTTTTTATCATGGATATAAACATATCTGATGTAAATATGTGATTTGGCTATCGATAGTGGTGCATCGATAGATGTATTCATCGAATGATGTGCTTTCATTATTTATCCTTATCTATGTATGTGTTGGTCCCTTTTAATGTGAAACATATGGTGGAACATTT
Organism: Thuja plicata; assembly: GCA_018584345.1. NCBI lineage: Eukaryota > Viridiplantae > Streptophyta > Pinopsida > Cupressales > Cupressaceae > Thuja > Thuja plicata. Next base: position 3,054,533 of record MU226316.1, read on the forward strand.
GTTTTGGTTCAGTCCAATCTTAGACATGTTCATTTTTCTTTGGTCGATGTATTTTAATTGTAATGTATAGATCCTCTCCATTGGTACCGAAGTTCTCGGAGGTTGTGTAGCATGATGAACTATGAAAAGTGTGTTTTATTGAGTGAGGTGGTCCATGTTTCATTCCTTACCACCATGAGAATGTTTTAGTGTGACATATTTTAATTTAATTTAGGCTAACTTGGTTGAGTGCATAAAGCAGTATAAGAAGAGCAATAATCTCAATTATTAGTGTTGGTTGCATGAGAGTAATATGAGAAGTGAATATAAATATTAGAAGGAAAGATTTGTGTGTTGATGTCAGTGTGAGTTAATGCAATCAATATAAGGCTATTTTAATAAAGGGACGATCAAAAATATGATTTTAATTCAATTCCTTATTATAATAGATTGAGATCTATGTTATTATGAGGGTTAAAATATTAATATAATATAATTAAATTATTCACAAAAGGGGATTTATTAAACACTCTATTAGATTATAATTATCCTAACTTAATTAATGAAACCTAGTTAAGGGGGTTAAGTTGCTTGTTTAAATAACATTTGAATATGTGTGTGTGTGTGTGTGTGTGTGTGTGTGTGTGTGTGTGTGTGTGTGTGTGTGTGTGTGTGTGTGTGTGACATTTATTTTATAAGGGGGTAATTTTGATGACGCAATTATTAATGCCATAAGGTTTAATTTTAATAATGAAAGTATATTAAGGGTAAAAGTGAAATTATTGGAGGGCATAATTTAGGGTTTATTAATTTTTGTATAAAATTTAATAGGACTTATTAGACTCCTTTAATTAAAATTAAATTTTGATTAGACTTAATATTAAACCTTACTAAGGGTAGCCACCCTAGTAGAACCTGGATAGTTAGACTCAATCAAGGGATGTTGACAAGTCGACCTTCGCTTGTCATGATTTCCCTCGATCTTTCAATCAACCCTACACAATCACCTTAATGGGTTAGTTATACTCAACTATGTTGTACCTCTATAGTGAGGTTAGTAAACACTTTAACCTTATCAACATGTAACATTAGTTAGTTTAACATGTTTAGAAAAAAATTGTTGGTGTGTTTTGCCCTAGATTTTTGGCATGACAATGAGATTGTATTATACTCCCACTAAAGTGGGGGCTAAATGTACCATCATAAAAAGTTATCACCCATTATTGGATGTCGTTTAGGACCTACTAGACCTCATTTTAGTGATTCCTAACTAGATCCAAAGGTCTTTATCCTTGATTTCCCACATCTTCCATGTTTTTTCCCCAAGACTTTTCAGACTACCCGAACCCCAGATTCACTTTGGAATTAACCCCTCCAGGACTAGGATGACCTAAGTTATCCTTTTCCTAGAAAATGATGACACAAGTTAGCTTTTTCCTTACGGGTTAGTTTTAAGTGGGGTTTGGGCCCAATGTAAGGGTGTTTTATTTCCAGATCTTAGTTTGATCGGCCTGTTAATTATGAATCCCAAAATGAGTATAGAAGAGGGTCTTCTCCTCTATTTTTTATATATACAATCCATTATTATGATCTACAATTTATATGTAATCTTTGTGCAAGCTATCAATTAATCAAGTGCAAGTATACAAGTTGTGCAATTCAGGTGGTGGATTCAAGATTTGAAGGCAAGAATCCCATTGAAGATCTCCAAGTCTCCAAGTCTTATTCTATTCATGCAAATAAAATATTCTCTCCTTGATGAAATTTTATCTCCCATGGTGGCCTAGTGGAGTTACTCTCAAGTAATAAGGAAGACCCATTCCTCTTCTCCATCCATGATTTCAAGCACGCATTCACTGAATATCTAGGGTTGGAAAGTCTAGATCCATTTCATTTCTTTAGTCATAATTGATTCTACAACATATTCCAAGAATACAAGCACCCTTGTGGATTTGACTAATTTCCATCCTTCCATGATGGTTTTCCATGCAAGGTAAATATGACATTTATTTTTTTTATGCAATTTCCTTATTTTATTTCAAGGTTGATTCCTATACAAGGGATTTACCAAGGATATCCCCATTCCACAACCTTTTCCCCCTTCTCCTTGTGTGCATGAACAATCTTTTAGGTTTTGGTTCCAAAATTTTAGAGTTTCAAAACCTGTGACTGATCTGCTACATATTTCACTAGTTTTGAGTCTATAGGACAAGGCTCAATTTGTGGGACTAGGTTGACATAAACTTGAATTTTTATTTGGATATGTAAGTTTTAAAATCAAGAATTATAGGTCTTGGAGTTCCCAATCCATAACAGTTTATAGTTCCGACATATTTGCGATACACATTTCCAGATTTGAAGTTTATTCCTCCTCTCCTAGCTTTTAAGGTAAGTTCATTCTTCTTCCTTTTAACTTGAATTTCCTTTTATACATTAGATCTGATATCATATTTAGTTAGTCATCATTTCATTTATCATAGTTTTCATTCTTTTCATAGTCTTGCATATCAATTTACATCTCATGTACATCTTAACAATAAAGGAATTCATCTTCATACTCCATCTTCAAATCTAGACCTAGCATTAGCATCCCTTCATCATTTTTGGATTTTCTAATCTAATTTTGATTTGAGGGTGAATCATTTGGAGGTATTCCTAATTTCACATAGGATATCTACACATCCCCCAACATTTAGATTTGGTGAGCCATCTTCCTAGCCTATCCTAGTTGGTTCACCATTCCTTATGTTACATTTTGGTGAACCCAACTTAGTGCATTTCCATTCTGATTTTTGTGTTAGATTCTCCTTGGAATTTACATCTACTTTTTATGGATTTTCATCATATTTCATTTATATCTACTTTGTATTCATGACATCTTTGTTATATTGTATGCACTCATATATAGTTTAAATTTGATAGTTAATGTGCTTGTTTCTTTTGCATATTAATTTCAAATTACATTTCACTCTTATTTCCTTTCATTACCTTGTGCATGAGCTTCATCACTTTGAGTCCAACCTATAAAATTCTATTTAGAAGAATTCATAGACTTATGGGTTCCTTTGATCCCAACACCTCCTTCTTTCCTAGGAATCTTGATGAGACCAATATGAATCTTAATGAAATAAATTTTATTATGGAAAATGTCTCTTCTCATTCTTATCATGTTGAAGATGAAGCCTTAATAATTTCTCCTATCCAAGTCCAAAAAATTTCTAAAGTTTTTGAGAAGTTTGAACAATGGTTAAGTCAAGACAACTCTAATCTTGAGGCTCTGATAGTTAAAGAAGGCTTAAGAAAACTTACTCATAATAATGACCATGGTGTTTACCTCTTGCATAGAATTTAACATATCATTGATAAAAATATCAAACCTGTTAAGGATTGTTCTCAAGAGTTATTTTTATACCACCTACTACAAGTTTCTATACCTCTTTGCCTATCTCTACTTCCATTCCTAGTGTGTCCACTTATGCTCCACCTATCATGACAACTTCAACTCAACTTTCCAATCCTACACATGTGAGTCTTTCTAATTCTAGTGCTCCTTCTATCCCTTCAAGTGTTCAATGTGTTTCATTTCCATCATCCATGCCCACTTCCCATAGTGTTCCTTTTTCATGTTCAATCATTCCTTCAATTTCCAACAATGCTCCTAACATTTCTCATGTTTCTCCTCCTATCTTTTCTACCAATTCTACCATTAATAGTTTGGCTCAAACCGTGTCTTATTTGCAAAAAAAAATTGCTTCTATGACTCAATACAAGTTCAACATTCCTACTCGTGACATTGCTAGTCCTTTTGCTTTGGATATTATCAATTTTTTTATTTCACAATATATGGAAATTCATCATATTAAGACTTATAATGGTAAGGGTTGATCCCGTGACTCATGTTAAAAATTTCCAAACCTTGTGTAGTGATTTATCTCATGTGTTCATGAAATTTTTTGGTGTCGAGCACCCTTGGCTTATTCTGTGATAGGATAGTTTTCTCTACATTTTCAGTTCTAGGTTAAATTTTGTTTTAAGAATAAAGGATCGATTCCTTGGATCATCCTATTGTAAGATCTTGGGATACTTTGTAAGGTTAAGGGTCTTAAGGTACACTATAAAAATTAAGTTCTCCTTAAGCCATTAACACTATATATCTTGTCATTTTGATGTGTTTGAACCTTAGTCCTAGGTTATGTTATGTTTAGATTCCCCCTAAGTGTTTGGAGTCAGTTTGTTTTATCCTTTGTGGTGCAGGAGCACCTAGGACTTAAGCTCAAGGTCCTATCCAATTTTGGCTTTTACTAAGCCTAGCCAAGTCAGGGATAGTTTTAGGAATCTAGGAGAATCAATAGTGTTTCTTAGAAGATCTAGGTTAGACTTAATCTAATCTAGATGTGTTTTGATCATAGAGTAGTTGTTTTGTGTGTAAGTCTATTTTTAGGCTTGACATTAGTATTTGGGAAAAAGACCTAAATAGGTTAGGAAAGAATAATTGAGCCTAAAAAGGATTCTATGATGTTAATCCATAATTTTATGAAGATTGGAAGTTATTTGAATAGGTTAGAGTTGAAATTGCAAAAAATTGTCAAAAGTTGTCATGACAATTTTTACAACTTTGCAAAGTTGCATGACAACATTGTCCTAATCGAGACAAAATAAAAGTTTTAGGGAATTTTAAGTATCACAACCACCTACACCTGTGAGGAGGGGTTATATAATCCCTAAGGAGCCCAAATCCCGATGTTGGAGAAATTTACAAGTTTTTTAGTTAGTTTAGGTTGCACTGTAACTCTGTGTTTCTGGATAGTTTGTGAAGTTTTCAATAAAAGTAGATTTAAATGGATTGAATACAGACTCTTTGTTTGGGATTATTGTAATTAGGATTTTTTTATTTCACTTGGAATATATTATAAGTTTCTTTCATTCCATTTGTTTAGTTTTGTAAATAGTTTTGTGAACTAGCCAGTCACTAGCCTGTCCAGGACTGAGTTGTAAAGAAATGGCTCCCACATGAAACCCTACTATGGAATCATCATGGGCCTTTGGAAAATGTTAGGGAAGCCTCTGTAAAGTGTAAATATGGTTTGAGGAGGTCTAGAAGTGGCAGTTTCTATTTTTCAAGCAAACCTTAGGTGAGACCAAGGAGACCCGATTAGGAGCTTGTAGATGGAAAAGTCTGTTTGAATGTAGGAGTTCAGGTGTGGAGTTCAATCCAATAATTTGGGAGGAGTCTCTGGAATTTTACAGAGACCCAGGAGGAGGATTGGAACTTGGTCAATCCATTTGATGGCACATTGAAGCCTAAAACCCTTGTGTGGTTCTAAAAATCTCAATTAGCCCTAAAAGCCCTTGATTATAGGAATCATCTGTACGGACAAGTTGGGGAAGGGAGACCTAGAAAATATTAGCAAAATGCATAAAGGGTGTCAAAATCCTACATTTTTTGAGAGGTTTGTTTGAATAAATTTTCCAAGAATAGGGAAAAACTAGTGAATTAGGCCTAATAGACCTAATAGGGCTACTAGCCTAAATTGATGTAAAAACTTGAACTCGATGTGAAAGAGATTTAAAACCTAAACCAAAGGGATTAATTTGAATTTTAAAGGGATGGTAGTAGGATTTTGAACCCGTGCAAACACTTATCAAGAATAATTGAAAAGAGAGAGTCATTGGATGGAGGCTAGAGGAGTTAGGAAGTTGGTTTCTTATTGGAGATAAATACCCTAGTTAAGCACAAGTGATTGTCACCTTAAGGAGAGGCATTGAAGAAGTAATAATAAATATTGGAGAGGGCTTAGATTATCCTAGGAGTTAGGTTTAGGATATTGGAAGGATTAGGAACTCAGATAGTTCTAATCAAGAAAAGTGAAAGAAAACTAGTTTAGTATCTATCAGATTGGTATCAAAGCCTATAAGATTAGGCTTGTGGGTTGATGTTACAACCATAAGAGTCAGTTGGAGAATTAAAAATGGTGAATAATGGAGAGTTAGCCAAGAAGGTAGATGAGCAACAAGAGGAGAACAAATTTCCTATAGAAAGATTGGCTCAATTGGAGTAGAAGATAGATTAGATAGATGAAAAGACTGAAGAAGTAAAGGATAAGGTGGAAGGAAAGAATAAAGGAGTGGCTCCAAAGGATGAGGTCCCTGAACAAGATCCTATCCTAGATGAATAACCATTCCTCAAAGCATTGAAATACCTAAGTGGGAAATCCCTAGAGGGGATACCTATTTTTGGTGGTAAAATGGAACCAGAGGTGGTGCTAGATTGGATCGAGGGGCTTGAAAACCACTTTGAATGTGATGGTATAAGTGAATCCCAAAAGGTGAAAGTAGAAAAAGAAAGACTTAGGGGATCTACCCTCACCTAGTGGAAGTTTATCCAAGATGAGAGGGAGAAAGAAGGAAAGAGACCAATAGCTACATGGAAAGCTATGGTGGCAAAGGTGAGAGAAGCCTATGTACCAAAGGATTACGAAATCCAATTGCACAAGAAAAGACTGAGTCTTAGGCAAAAAGAGTTAGATGTCAACTCTTATAAAAAGGAGTTCCAAAGATTGTGCATGAGGTCTAGAGTGGCTGAAGATGGGAGTGTTAAGGTAGCCAAATATTTAAATGGCTTGAAGTGGAATATTCAAGATGAACTTTGTCTTTTGACTCCTACCACAATGTAGAGATGCCATCAATTAGCTATCAAAGTGGAAGAGAAATAAAGGAAGAATCAAGACTCAAAAAATAATAGAGGAAGAGGAAGAGGAAGAGATGGTAGAGGTCATAGAGGAGGTTTTGGAGGTAGGAGTACATAACCAAAGACACAAGGTGAGACAAAGTTGACAGAGCAACATGAAGGTAGCTCAAGAAGAGGAGGTTATAACAGAGGTAGAGGTTCAGGCATCAGTGGAAGAGGAAGGAATAGTGGCCAAGAAAGAGGATCATACTTTGCAACCATGAAGTGCTATCACTATAACCAGTTAGGACATCCAACTTATAGGTGTCCAGAGAAAGGGTCTACTTCACAAGGAAGTGAAATAAGGGTGAGTTATGTCCAAGAAGAGACATCTAGTAACAAGAAAGAAGAGGTACCTTTAGATTCAGAAGAGGGAGAAAATATGACGATAAGAAGAACACTCATCAAAGAGCCCGTCACAGAAGAGCTCAGTTAGAGAAGGGCATTGTTTGGAATGAAATGAAAAATCATGGGAAATGTTTGTAAAGTCATCATTGAATCAGGGTCAAATGAAAATATTGTGTCAGAGGAGGTAGTTACTAAACTTAAATTGAAAAGGATTCCTCACACCAATCCTTACAGAGTCACTTGGTTGAACAAGGTGCAACATGTCCTAGTTAATGAGAAAGCATGGGTAGAATTCACCATTGGGAGGTATACAGACAAAGTGCTATGTGATGTATTTCCAATGGATGCATGTAATCTCCTCTTGAGAAGGCCTTGGCAGTTTGATAGGCAAGACATGCATGATGGGGCCAAGAATTCCTATTCATTCAGGAAGGATGGACTTAGCTTCAAGATACAGTCCTTTTTAGAAGAAGGGGAAGCAAGGTCAACAAGACCTAATGTTCTTTTGGTAGGAGAGAAGGAATTATTGGAGACTCTCAAAGAGGGTGAAGGAGTAGGGTATATACTGGTTTTGAATCCCAAAGAAGAGAAGACATAGAAGAAGACATAGTTTCCTATAGAGATTCAAGAGATGTTAAAGAAGTTCCAAGATATAGCGAGTGATGGACAACCAACTAACCTACCCCCTAAAAGAGCCATTAGCCATCAAATATATTTTATCCTAGGAGCCACACTTCCCCAACAGAATGAGGAGATTTCTAAACAAATCCAAGAGCTTATAGACCAAGGTTTGATTAGGAGAAGTATTATTCCATGTGTTGTTCCTACTGTCTTAGCCCCTAAGAAGGGAAGTAATTGGAGGTTGTGCATTGATTATAGGGACATAAATAGAATCACCATTAGGTATAGATTCCCCATCCCAAGGATAGAAGATCTAATAGGCTATTTAGGGGATTCCAAGTACTTTACTAAGATTGACCTCAAAAGTAGGTACCAAAAAGTCAGAGTCAAAGAATGGGATGAGTGGAAGATTGCCTTCAAGAACACAGAGCTTTTGTATGAATGGCTTGTCATGCCATTTGGGCTATATAGTGCCCCTAGTAATTTTATGAGGCTGATGAACGAGGTGTTGAAGGACTTCATTGGTAATTTTTTAGTTGTATATCTTGATGATATCTTTATCTTTAGCAAGACTAGGTAAGAACACCTTAAACATTTGCAAGTTGTGTTTAAAAAGTTGCATGAGGAAAAGCTAATGATAAATTTGGACAAGTGCAAGTTCATGAAGTAGGAACTAGTGTACCTTGGATTTGTATTGTCACATGGGAATCTCAAAATGGATCCAAGAAAGGTGGAGGCAATCATCAATTGGCCTACTCCTAAGACTGCTACAGAGATGAGAAGCTTTCATGATTTGGCTCAATATTACAGAAAGTTCATCAAGCAGTTCAGTGTTATATGTGCACATATGTTAGACACATCAAGGGTGGGATGAGAACTAAGTTCCAATGGAATGATCAAGAAAACCAAGGTTTTGAGTTGTTGAAGAAGAAGATAGTTACTCAACCCATTTTGGTTCTCCCTAGTTTTGAGAAACTCTTTACTCTAGAATGTGACGCTAGCAACATTTCCATAGGGGTTGTCTTGAGCTAGGATGGAAGACTAGTTGCTTTTAACAGTGAGAAGTTCAGTGATGCAAAGAGGAAGTACTCTTCCTATGACTTAGAGTTGCATGCTCTAGTCCAAGCCTTAAGGAAATGGAGACACTACCTCCTTCCTAAAGAATTTGTGGTTTATACATACAACCGGGTCCTTAGTTTCCTCAATTCACAAGACAAACTCAGTCATAAGCATATGAAATGGGTGGAATACATGCAAGCATATACATTCAACATCAAGCATAAGAAGGGGAAACAAAATAAAGTTGCAGATGCACTAAGTAGAAGACTCTTGATAGTACAAGAGGTTCAATTAAAGAGCATTGGGATTTATAGCTTCAAGTACCTGTACTCAAAGAATGGAGACTTTGCAAAGGCCTACAAGATATGCAAGGAGCATCAAAATAATTTTTATGGCGAGTTCTCTGATTATACTTTGCAAAACAAATTTTTTTTAGAGGTGGTCAACTTTGTGTACCTAGAGAGCCAATGAGGGTAAATTTGATTCAAGAAAAGAATAATGGAGCCCTTAGTGGATATTTTGGAGTCAATAAGACTCAAGAGCTAGCTCAAAGATACTATTATTGGCCAAAAATGAATCTTGATGTTAGGAAGTATGTAGAGTGTTGTATTATTTTCCAAAAGGCTAAGGGCACATCTTTCAATGCTTGTCTATATCAACCCCTTCCCATTCCAAGTAGACCATGGGAATGTCTTAGCATGGATTTTGTGGTTGGATTACCAAGGAAAAATTAGGGGTATGATAACATCTATGTCATAGTAGATAGATTCAGTAAAATGGCACATTTTGTACCTTGCAAGACTATGCATGATGCTTGTCAGATTGCTCAATTGTTTTTCAGAGAAGTTGTGCACATTCATGGACTACCTCTAAGTATAGTATCAGACAGAGACTCAAAATTTATGAGTCATTTTTGGGAAAAAATATGACACAAGCTTGGAACCAATCTATCTTTTGGGTCTACTTACTACCCTCAGATAGATGATCAAATTGAGGTGGTAAATAGGAGCCTAGGTAACCTTCTAAGGTGCCTAACTAAGGAGTATGGTTAGACTTGGGATCATATCTTAGCCCAAGCTGAATATGAATACAATGATACAGTCAACAAGAACACTGGCAGAAGCCCATTTGAAGTAGTCTATGGCATGCATCCAAGATGTATTCTTGAGCTCAGAGAGTTAGGAGATAGAACCTCAAGGAGTGGGTATGCAAAAAACTTTCAGTTAAGAAGTCACTGACAGAGAACATTGCCAAGGTCAAGCAGAAAGTTAATGAAAAGAAGAAAGATCTTCAATTCCAAGTGGGAGATCTTGTGATGGTGCTCTTGAAAAATCAAATATTGTAGAAGAGAGTACCCAACATGTTGCAAATGAGAAGGTTGGCACTCTATGTTATTCTGGCCAAGTATGGAAATAATGCTTATAAGGTAGAGATTCTTGAGGATATAGGAATTTCTCCTATCTTCAATGTGGAGGAATTGGTATTATACAAAGATCTAGTTCCTGATCCAGATCAGGGTCTCACAAAGGTGATCAACGAAGTAGAAAAACTTCAATTACCCTCCACTTCAACACCAATAACAGAGAAGGTACTGACTGAACAAGAGTGAGAAAGAAGACCAAGTATAAGAATTATTGGGAGCATTTGATCATGTGGAAAGGGACAAAAAATGTAGAGGATACATGGGTCAAGGATACATAGTTTTAGAAGTTAGGAATTGATCCTACCTTGGTCACTCCAGTGGTGACTTAAGTTATTTTTGTTTGGGAGAATGGTGCAGGGGCACCTAGGACTTGAGCTCAAGGTCCTGTCCAATTTTGGCTTGTACTGATCCTAGCTAGGTCATGGATAGTTTTAGGCATCTATAATAATATTTAGTGTATATTTAGAAGATCTGGGTTAGACTTAGTCTAATCTAGATGTGTTTTGATCATAGAGTAGTTGTTTTGTGTGTAAGTCTATTTTTAGGCTTGAAATTGGTATTTGGGAAAAAAAGACCTAAATAGGTTAGGAAAGAGTTTAATTGAGCCTAAAAAGGATTCTATGATGTTAATCCATAATTTTATGAACATTTTAAGTTATTTGAATAGGTTATATAAGACCTAAGCATCCCAAATCCAGAGGTTGGAGAAATTTACAAGTTCTTTAGTTAGTTTATTTTGCACTATAACTCTGCGTTTCTGGACAGTTTGTGAAGTTTTTAATAAAAGTAGATTAAAATGATTGAATCCAGAATATTTTTGTGGGATTAATGTAATTAGGAGTGTTTTATTTCAATTTTTATAGATTATAAGTTTCTCGCATTCCCTTTTTTTAGTTTTGTAAATAGTTTTGTGAACTAGCTAGTCACTGGCTTGTCCAGGACTGAGTTGTAAAGAAATGGCTCCCACATGAAAACCTATGATGGAATAATCATGATCCTTTGGGAAATGTTAGGGGAGAGTTTTTATAGTTTAAATATGGTTGGAGGAGGTCTGAAAGTGGCATTTTATACTTTTGAGCTTGCAGATGGAAAAGTGTGTTTAAATGAAGGAGTATAGGTGTGGAGTTGAATCCAAGAAGTTGGGAGTAGTCTTTGGACTTGTATAGAGACCCTAGAGTAGGATTGGCACTTGGTCAATCCATTTGATGTCACATTGAAGCCTAAAACCCTAGACTAGTTCTGGAAATCTCAATCAGCCCTAAAATCCCTTGATTATAGGAATCAACTATACAGACAAGTTGGGGAAGGGAGACCTATAAAATCTTAGGAAAATCCATAAAAGGTGTCAAAATCCTAAAAAAAATTATAGGTTTGTTTGAAGAAATTTTCCAAGAAAAGGTAAAAACTAGTGAATAGGCCTAATAGACATAATAGGACCACTAGCCTAAATTGATGTAAAAACTTGAACTCGATGTAAAAGAGCTTGAAACCCTAAACAAAAGGGATCAAGATGAATTTGAAAGAGATGGTAGATGAATATTGAACCCCTACAAACACTTAGAAAGAAGAATTGAGAAGAAAGATTCATTGGATGGAGGCTAGAAGAGTTCGGAAGTTGGTTGCTTATTGGAGATAGATAGGCTAGTGAAGCACAAGTGATTGTCACCTTAAGGGGAGGAATCGAAGAATTCCTACTCAAGATTGGAGAGGGATTAGAGGATCCTAGGAGTTAGGGTTAGGATCTTGGAAGGATTAGCAACTCAGAGAGTTTTAATCAAGAAAAGTACAAGCAAGCTAGTTTAGTATCTATCACTTTGTAACATTTCCTAAAAATTGTCAAAGTTGCAAAGTTGCCGAGAAAATTTGTATTGTTGCCGAGAAAAGTTTCTTGTTTTCGAGTGTCAGGTTGTCAACATATTTTCGAGTAACCTAACATGGTGTCATTTTATATTCCATAGGTTACAAATTGTAGAGGGGCAGTTGAATCAATGTTATGATGCTATAAAAATGCTCCCTTGGAGAGAAGAGAAAGAGGGAGAAGATAGAGATGTAACATATATGTACGACTTGATACATTTTGAAGGAATATGAATAGTTTTTTGAGTATTTTGAGTGTGTACGGCATTGTGCGGTTCCACTAAGAAAAACCAGTAACATATTTTTATGGTTTTGTGAGTTTACTTTTTGTTTCAATTTGTTTCATTCAATTTAGTATTGATTTGTACAAGTTAGAAGTGTTTTTATAAGCCCAGTCTAGAAACCCTCCTATTTTGGGTCTATGCATAAGATGGAGCCCTAACTTGGGATTTCTCTAGTGGATCCTCGTGACCACTTGGAAAATGCAAGTTAGTGAAATGTACTATAGGGTTTTAGAAGCTTAGGAACTCAAAGTTAGGTCTGTGATTTTTAAGATCAAGCCCTAGGTCAAATATCCTCGTGTATTTGACCAGTCAAGTAAGAAAATGTATGAACAGATGAATGGATCATCTGATGGGACTTGGTAGGTTATTTTTTTTGGGTATTTTGGGTTAGTTGAAAACTCCTGGGTGATTGTATCAACTCTGTGTACAAATCTCTCAATACTTGCTATGCAAACCAAGCCTAATTTGGCCAATTGGGTTTGTGTGTCTTGCAAGTGTTCAGAGGTGCTGGAGTAGAGTTGGTATCTATGAATTTTGGGTTTTTTGTAACTTCCTAAAGGGTACTTAATTCTGTAATTTATTTTCCAAGTCCCTTTGCAAAAGTAAAAGTTGTCTTAAGAAAACCACCTAGAAAAGGCTACAAGGATTTCTAGGACAGTATTGGTTTTAAAGTGTTGCCTCAGTTTGAGCACTTGGGTTCACTTTATGGCTTCTTGCAGCATTTCTATAAATTAGGTGGTATCAAATCCATTAAAAGAACCTTGGGAGAGACAAATATGGGGGACAATATAGAAGACCCCCCAGGGGAAGAAGTTCCCGCAAGAATAACCAATGTTGAGTTGGCTAAGATTGTTAAAGAACAAGTATCCAAGAAAAAAAGGATGGAGGAAGAAATAAAAAAATTTGAAGAGCCTCCAAGGAGAGAAGAGTGATGAAGGAGACTCTAAAGAAGAACAAGAACAGGACATGTAGCAGGATGAAAGGAAAGGCAAAGCTATAGAACAAGCACAATTTCTAGAAGCTCTTGAGAGAGTTGGGAGAAAATACCAGAAAGAAGATATACCCATTTCTGGGGAAGATGAACCATGAAGGATGCATGGATTGGACAGAAGTTTTGGAAAATCACTTTGAATGTGATGATATCCCTGAACATCAGAAAGTTAAGATTGCTAATTCCAAGATGAAAGGTCCAACTTTGAGTTGGTGGAATTTCCTACAAAATGAAAGAGTTGAAGAAGAGAAGAATCCTATCTCATCATGGAGGAGAATGTTATCAGAATTCAAGAAATAATTTGTACCATAAGATTATGAATTTACACTCCAAAAAAAGTTGCAAAATCTCAGACATAAGGACCTTGATGTAAGTAATTATACTGAAGAATTTCATAAGATTAAACGAAAGGCCAAAGTTCCTAAGAGTGAAAAACATAAGCTTGCAAGGTACCTTAATGGGTTGAAGTTAAACATACAAGATGAAATGAACTTTTTTAACCCAGAATCAGTGCACAAATGTTTTCATATGGCACTTAGGATTGAGGAAAAATAGAAGATGAAAGGAGAAAAAAACAATAGAGGTAGATGGAATGATTTTAGACGTAGACACAAATTCAATGGAAGAGGTTCATATCCAAGAAACCAAGGCAAATCTATAAATCAAGAATCAGAGGGAGAGTCAAGTAACAAAGGTACTTTCAGAGGTAGGAGATCAAATAGTAGGGGAAGATTTAGTGGACTAGGACCTAGTGTTTTCACTGGTAAATTACAAGTGAATAAGAGGACACGCTATCAGAAGATGACACAAGAAGATAACGATCAAAGTGTGTCCTATTATCACACAAAAACTTCAAGGCCTACAACACCTGAACAAGGAGAATGCATCATGTTCAAAAAAACACTCTTGAAGATTCCCATCAATAAGGAGCCACCTCAAAGAAAATCTCTTTTCAAGACCTCTTGTAAGGTAAATGTAAAGGTGTGTAAAGTTGTTGATTTTGGTTCAACTGATAATTTACCTTCTATAGAAATTATAGAAAATATTGGGTTGAAAATAATACCACATCCTAATCCATATAAAGTATCTTGGTTAAGTAAGGATCAACAAACTTTAGTTTATGAACATTGTTGGGTAGATTTTCAGATTGGGGAGTATAAGGATAAAGTTTTATGTGAAGTTGTAGACATGGATTCTTGTCATCTCCTATTAGGGAGACCTTGGAAGTATGATACTAATGATCAAAATAATGGAAAGAGAAATGTATACACCCTAGTCAAGAATGGTGTAAGTTTCACAATGACACCTTTACCAGAGGATAGCAAGGATAGAACTGTGACTAATAGTGTGATGTTGGTAGGTGAAAAGGAGTTCATGAAAGTTATTAAAGAGGAGAAAATACCATGTTTTTCCATCATTATCAAACCTAAAATGGAGTCCCAAAAGAAACCAAAGAATGAAGAACCAATGAGAGATGTTGGTCCCAGGGAGGTACAAGAATTACTGAATAAGTATAAGGGCATAGTTTCAGATAGTATTATAGAATCATTTCCACCAAAGAGGGAGATCAGTCATTGTATTGACCTCATCCTTGGATCCACACTACCTAATAAGGATTCCTATAAGTTAACCCCTAAAAAAAATGTAGAAGTTTCTAGATAGATTCAAGGATTGTTGGAAAAGGGTTTCATTAGGAAGAGTATTAGTCCCTATGCTATTACAACAATCCTAGCTCCTAAGAAAGAAGGTACATGGAGGTTGTGCATGGACTCAAGAGCCATCAACATGATTAATATCATATATAGATTCCCAATGAAAAAAATGGAAGACTTAATGGATTGTTTGGGAGGTGCAAGGTACTATTCAAAAATTGACTTGAAGAGTGGCTACCACCAGATCAAAATCAAAGAGGGAGATGAGTGGAAGACAACTTTCAACACCAATGACGATTTGTTTGAATGGGTTGTTATGCCTTTTGGTCTTTCCAATGTACCAAGTACATTCATGAGACTCATGAATGAGGTTATTAAACCTTTCATTAATCACTTTGTTGTTGTATATCTAGATGATATTTTGATTTTCAGTAAGAATGAGCATGATCACCTAATGCATTTGGATATGGTGTAGAAAAGGTTGGATGAAGAACAATTGAGGATAAACTTGGAGAAGTGTGTGTTCTTGCAAGAATAAATTGTGTTCCTTGGCTTTGTAATCTCAAAGGGAAACTTAAAGATAGATCCCTCCAAAGTTGAAGCCATTTTGAATTGACCAAATCTTAAATCAGCCAGTGAGGTAAAGATTTTTCAAGAACTAGCCAGCTTTAATAGGAAATTCATTAAGAATTTTAGTGGGGTTAGTACACCAATGATTGATACCATAAAGGGAGGTAGAAAATGTCACTTTTTTTGGAATGATGATGCACATAAGTCTTTTCAGTATTTGAAAAAAAGGGTTGCACAATAACCTATACTATTCCTAACTGATTTCCATAAGATTATCACAATAGAGTGTGATGCATGCAAGAGGGCTATTGGTGGTGTCTTGATCCAAGAGGGTAAACCTATGGAATTATTTAGTGATAAACTCAATGAGGCAAAGAAAAAGTATTATAATTATGATTTAGAGTTATATGCTATGGTTCAGTCTTTAAGAAAATGGAGACATTACTTATTACCATAGGAGTTTGTTATTTATACTGTCAATCATGCCTTGAATTTTCTGAATAGACAGGAGACATTAAATTAGAGGCACTTGAAATGGATGGAATATCTCCAAGATTTCACCTTCACCATCAAGCACAAGAAAGGAGTAGCTAATAAAGTTTATGATTCTCTAAGTAGGAGGAATCTACTTATTCAAGAAATCTAGTTGGAAAGTGTGGGCATTCCTACTTTGAAAGATATGTACTTAGAAGATGAAGACTTTAAGGAAGCCTATCAAGTTTGCAAGCAATTAGGGGACATGTATCATACTGATTTCTCAGAGTTTATCATTCAAGAAGGATTACTGTTTAAGGGAAGTCAATTATGTATACCTATCTGTTCAATGAGGGAAAATATTATTAAAGAAAAAAAGTGTGGGAGCTTGTCAGGGCACTTTTGGATAGATAAGACCCGTGAATTGGTGAAAAGGTTATATTTTTGGCCTATAATGCAGTCAGATATCAGAAGGTTTGTAGAAATTTGTTTGATTTGTCAGAGGGATAAAGACCATACCTCAAATGCAGGCTTGTATACACCACTTCCCATCCCTGCTAAGCCTTAGGATTGAGTCAGCATGGATTTTTTTTAGGACTACCAAAGATCAAGACTAGTTATGACAATGTGTATGTGGTTGTTGACAAATTTTCAAAGATGAATCACTTCATCCCTTGAAAAACCATTCATGATTATTTGCACATTGCAGGCTTTTTCTTCAAAGAGGTTGTTAGAATTCATGGTCTACCCTTGTCCATCATCTCAGATAGAGATCCAAAGTTTTTAGGACACTTTGGAAGAAACTTGGTACAAATTTTTCACTATCATTTGATTACCATCCTCAATCACATGGTCAAACTAAAGTCATCAACATGTCTCTTGGGAATTTACTAAGGTGTCTCACACAATAACATGGTACCACATGGGATAACATATTAGCTCAAGTAGAATTTTCCTATAATGATTCAGTGAACAAAAGCAGTGGTTTAACCCCTTTCCAAATTGTGTATGGTAACCATCCTAGGGGTATTTTGAAACTCAGAGATGTGAAAGACTTAGCCAAGAGGAGTGATCTAGTAGAATATTTTGTTGAAGTCATGAGGAACATTCATGAGAAAGTCCAAGCCATGATGAAACATACATCCACTAAATACAAATAATGTGAAAATAAAAAGAGAAGGGATTTTCAGTTTAAAGTTGGAGATATGGTGACGATCCATCTCAAAAAGGAAAGGTTACCTAAGGATAAATACACTAATTTAATGATGAAGAAGTTAGGTCCTTTAAAAATTCTCAAGAAATATGGAAACAATGCCTACAAGATTGATCTATCTCCTAGTATTGGTTTATCTCCTATCTTCAACATTGCTGACATCTATGATTTCAAAGGTACTATTGATAATGTCTCTTCTACAAGAGATCATGATCCAGACTCGGAGAAATTTCTCCAGGACTTATTCAAGCCACTTTCTCTAGAGATAGAGTACACTGTTGAAAAGAGAGTGGCTAACCAAACAAGAAGGAAAAATTACTATGAGTTTCTAGTCAAATAGAAAAACCAACCCTTGTAAGATGCTTCATGGCTGACACTTGAATCCATTGAAGAGACTGGACTCAAAGTTGTAGACATACCAACTCAAGAGACTTGAGTTTCTTTTGTCAAGAGGAGTATGGTGCCGAGCACCATCGACTTATTCTGTGATAGGATAATTTTCTCTACATTTTCAGTTCTAGGTTAAATTTTGTTTTAAGAATAAAGGATTGATTCCTTGGATCATCCTATTGTAAGATATTGGTCTACTTTGTAAGGTTAAGGGTCTTAAGGTACACTATAAACCTTAAGGTCTCCTTAAGCCATTAACATCAAAGATCCTGTCATTTTGATGTATTTGAACCTTAGTCCTAGGTTATGTCATGTTTAGATTCCCCCTTAAGTGTTTAGATTCAATTTTTTTTGTCCTTTGCAACATTTTCTAAAAATTGTCAAAGTTGCATAGTTGCCGAGCAAGTTGCATAGTTGCCGAGAAAAGTTGCATTTTTGCTGAGCAAAGTTGCTTTTTGCCGAGTGTCAGGTTGTCAATATATTACTGAGTAACCTGACATGGTGTCATTTGGTATTCCACCAGTTAAAAAAATGTAGAGGGGTAGTTGAATTGATGGTATGATGCTATAAAAATGCTCCCTTGGAGAGAAGAGAAAGAGGGAGAAGATAGAGATGTAATAGATATGTATGACTTGATAAGTTTTGAACGAATATGAATAATTTTCTGAACATTCTGAGTGTGTACAATGTTGTATAGCTCCACTAAGAAAAACCAGTAACATATTTTTATGGTGTTGTGATTTTACTTTCTGTTGCAATTTGTTTCATTCAATTTAGTATTGATTTGTAGAAGTTAGAGGTGTTTTTGTAAGCTCAGTCCATAAACCCTCCTATTTTGGGTTTGTGCATAAGATGGAGCCCTAATTTATCCAGTGGATCCTCATGGCCACTTGGAAAATGAAATTTAGGGACATGTACTATAGAACTTCAGAAGCTCAAGAACTCAAAGTTAGGTCTGTGATTTTTAAGATTAAGCCCTAAGTCAAATATCCTCATGTATTTGACCAGTCAAGTAAGAAAATGTATGAATGGATCATATGATGGGACTTGGTAGGTTGGTTTTTTTTTTGTATTTTTGGTTATTTGAACACTTCTGGGTGATTGTATCAACTATGTGTACCCATCTCTCGATACTTTCTTTGTAAACCAAGCCTAATTTGGCCAATTAGGTCTGTGTGTCTTGCAGGTGTTCAGAGGTTTTGGAGAAGAGTTGGTGTCTATGAATTTTTGGTTTGTCGTAACTTCCTAAAGGGTACCTAATTCTGTATTTTATTTTCCAAGTCCCTTTGCAAAAGTAAAATTTGTCTTAAGAAAACCACCTAGAAAAGAATATAAGGATTTCTGGGACAATATTGGTTTTAACTTGTTGCCTCAGTTTGAGCACATGGGTTCACTTTGTGGCTTCTTTTAGTTTTTCTCTATATCAAATTTGGTTACTAGAACCTTTCAAGATAAATCCTTACAATGGTATTGTTCCTTGTCTCCTTATTCAATTGATTCCTTCCAAAAACTTGCTAATGCTTTCATTGAACAATTTCAAAACAACATTGGTCTTAAAATATCCCTAACTAATTTAATGCATTGTAACCAAGGTGTTAAAGAAAAATTTAGTGATTTTATTGGTAAACTTAACCATTTGTATGCTCAGATTTCTTATCATGTGCCTGATATTGATGTGCAATGCATTTTTATTACTAATTTGAAAAGTAACATTAGAGATAAGATACTTTTGTCTAAATTCTCTTCATTTCCACAATTGTGTACAATTCTTCATTATCCACTTTGACTTGGTTCAAGAGTTGATAATAGAGCCCGAATTTCCAACAATGCATGATGTCAGTTAGTTAGGGAAAAACCCTAACTTACATACCATTTGGTTTTGAAGTTTTCTAAATAATTTGACCACCTGAATACACATAATATTGATGCTTTTTTATAATCTCATTCCTACAGTTGTTTTAACTTTATTTTCACATTATGGGAATATCAAATTTTGAAAAAAATTGAGTGCTAAAAATGGGTCTGTTTGGGAATGTATGCCCCTTTCGGGCATAGAAAGAATTCAGTTTTCTTTGGTGGAGTAGACTATGTGCCTATCCACCGGGATCCTCAACCACTCATCTCCTATAATCAAGTCCAAACTTCTTTTTGTGGCCTCGAGCCACCAAAAATGAAAAACCAATGATTGCCTCTATCATATACTTGATTCTCATCACGCTACACCAAAATCAATTTGAAAATATCACAGAGATTTACCTTAAAGAACATGATGTCATCTTTATTCATTTGACTATACTCTAGGCTACCAATGCCTCCTTTATTATCTTCATTCTAAAAATTAAGCACATTCTAAAAAGGTTTATTAAATAACCAAAAAATACTATGATTATCAATCAAATGAGACCAATTTTTTTTGTGATGCCTCCAATCATCACACTCATTTTCATTCACCAAAAAGTGGCTCTCTATATGAACTGGAAAAAAGAATAAATCATACTATATTTGAATTCCAATGTCATTATCATCATACCCAAGATAAAATGTATCTTCCCCACACAAATTTGTACCTGAGGCTTCATCATTAGAATCAACATCTGGATCTGAAAATTCATCGGCATACATATCTACACTTGCAAATTTTTGAATAGAAATACTATATCATTTACAACCATCCACTTCCCTAAAATTATGGTCAACATGAATGTATGAGATTCCAAAATAATTCCCACACACAAATCTCTAGCATTCAATGATTAGTAGATCTAAAATTGTTTCTCTATTAAGTGAATAAAACTCTTCATTCATCTCATTATTAGTGCACTCTTCAATTTTATCACCACAATAAAAAATAGAGTCCTCAAAACATGATAAATTAGAGGTACCATCTTGATCAATATGATTACTAGCATCACATACCAATTCCTTATATCTTTGATCTGAATTTTTTTTGTTCTCATTATATAAAGGATTTGAAAAAAAAATGAAAATAATTTCCTACCTATTGCTCACAATAGATTTTCACACTAGTCTAAATATCCTCCTAGAGAATATTCATTCCTTCTTCCTTGTCATTGATACATGTCTCTACTTCATCAATAGTGTCATCATGGATTTTCGGTATGAATGGATCAATTATTTGTTCATTGTTAGGCAAGCATTTTACATCACATGCCTTATGATCAATACATTCTCTATTAGATAACTGAAACTATTCCTTATTATTAAAGTCAACAATAATTTCTTCATGTTCACAATCATTATTTATATTTTGTTCATATTTTTCAAAGTCACTATGAGTTGGAAATAAAATTTATGAACTACTCTTATGAGCATACCTCTAATATTCTATATCCATTAGAATTGAAATTTATTCACTGCTGAGAAAACCCACCTCCTCACTCACCTCACTACTAATACATGCCTCTATTTTACTGGTTGTGTCATCATAGTATTTAGGGATGGATGAACTCATTACTTGTTCATTTTTAGGCAAGTATGCTTCTTCACCTTCCTTGTGATTGGTAAGTTTTTCATTTTCATAATGTGTTTCAAACAATAGATACCATTTGTGATTATGAGAACTTGTAATAATTTCTTTAGGTTCACAACTATTCTTTGTTTCCCAATCATGGATTTTATATGCATTCATTGGATAAAAAGCATATTTATTTTTTATTCCTTTACTTGAAAAGTCCTCATTTGTATGTGAACTTTCCATAATATCATCCTACTCTAGGATTAATTGATCAAAAGCTCCTCCTTTCATTATTGGCTCTTCAAATAGAAATGATCCTACAATGTGATTAATATGTTTATTTTGAACATCTTCAATAGCATCATCTTGAACAATTTATGATTCCTCATTCTCTTCCATACGTTTCTTTTCAATTTCAACAATGTATAACCAATTAGGTATTTGAGAGAAGTCTTTTAATTTAAATTATTTAGGAAGAAGTTTCAAAATTGGTTCATACAATTCAAGAAATAAATTGACACATTCAATCTCCAGAGGTATTAAATACTTTGAAATTTCCACATACATGTTTACGATCCTTTTGATTATAGAAAATAGACCTTCTCCTTGTTTCCTTATGCCAAAAAATGTATTAATATACATTGTGGGATCAACATTTTTCAATGCATGTTCATAATCTGGTTGCAACTCATTTTTACATGAAAGGTATTGTGGTGAAAACACTATAAATGTGGGGATGAGTGCATTATCTTCCATGGTATTATGAAACTTACTTAGAAACCACATCTTGAGTTCTTCCCATGATGAAATTCTTTGTTGGGGAAACAAACTGAAAGTTTGACTTGTAATATCTACCAATGATCTTACAAACAATTTCATCATCACATCTTCTGCACAAATTTGGAAATCTTCAATGAATTTATAAAATGCCTCTAAATGTTTGATTTCTGATTCTGGTCCATCCCCACAAAACTTTGGTACATGTTTTTAAGCAAAAGAGGAAAGTCTTTTGGATAACCTAGGATGTTATTGAAATTAAATGGTCTATATGCTTAAAAAATAACTACTCCTCTCGGAGGGCTTGACTGTCATTGTTGTTATAGATATTGGATTCTTGAATTTTGAGTCTCATGAGGATATGTGTAATGATACATTTTAGTAGTTTGAGCTTATTGAAACTTTTTCTTATATTCATTAGGTTTATTTTAACAGAGTCGCCACCTCTTTAAAAGAGGAATAATTTGTTTCTTCTTCTGGGTCTTCTCCTACAATAGAGTCTTCTCTACAATCATTTTTTAATGTTGTAATGAACTCAAATATTTCAAATTTACCCAATGATACATGAAGATTTTGTAAGTTCCCCAGCAGATTCGCCAATCTATTGGTTCCAAAAACCACAAGGTTTCCAAACCCTAAGAATATGTCAGGTTCTACTATCAAGTTCAACTAAATTTGGACAATAAAAAAGATTGTTCAAAATGATAAAATTACCCTGGACTTCTGACTCTTCTAGACCAAGGTAGGTACACTTGTATACTAGTTAAGAAGATTGAATCTTCTAACTACTTATCTCTAATATCCACTTCCTCCATTTCAGAATAGCATGAATAGTCTAAAATAGAGAAATGTAACTTCTAACCCTACTCCTGTCTCCTAATTGCATAAAAAATAAATTCAAATTATATATGGATTTGATTGTTTTAAATAAATAGTGTCTTCTATCCACTAGGCAAAGAGCCAATATTCTATTTCTTCACTGGTTATATATCACTTTGTTAGACAATTTTTAAATTTACACCTTGTGTAAATCCATCAATTATTTGACTCCTAATATTTTCAATGAGTTATCTTATTACTATGACCTATCCACATGAATTTAATCTCTCCTTGAGAGAACCAAGTAGACAAATCATACGAAGATGCTTAAGAATTATTTGACTAATTTGAAATATGATTGATATTGAAATAAATATAATAAGAATACCACAACATATAGGAATCTTCAAATAATCTTGACTACTTTAATCGATATAATAGGTGAAACCAAATTTGAAAAAAAATCAACTGTATTCATTACACAATATCATAAAGGAAGAAGATATTTTATCGAAGATTTTCTGATATATTACAATTTATAATAATGATTCCTTTTCACCCGGTCTTGATTTCTCTTTCTTAATTCCAAAGGAACACTTTAGACCATTACAATGTTTTATAAAAACCCATTCATTTTCCTATCCCAAAGTCAATAATAATTAATCATTTATTAACAAACTTCAATCTCCAGGTCATTGAATGTTTCACCTCTCCTTAATAAAAGTAATTATTTCTTATTTGCATTTAAATATCTATATCCCTCATTCTAAGAGAAATATCTTCTTCGTAGATTTGGACAACCTAGTGAGTTTGAGAATCATGTATACCACCTGACCATTCTTGATGTCGATGAGTCAGGAGAGCATACAAAATTTCATACCAGTTTCTATTCAGTTTGATAGTACATAAAGGTGCCTGACTCCCCGACCATGCGCCAGACGTCAAACTTTATAAGATACTTTATAACATTTTATGGGTGTCTTTGTAGTTTGGGAAACATGTAAATTGACCAAAAATTCTTAATGTCAATGAATTGGGGTGAAATATTAACTCTCATACATGTCCATTTTTCAGTTCGTGAGTTTGAAAATAATCTCGACCTGCGATAATGTATGATGTTGGCTAGTCAAGGTAGAATTAAAACCTTTGAACCATTCCCATCCAGTTCATGAGTTCAAAAAGAATCTTGACCTACTAACAATGTTTGATGCTGGGTAGTTAGGGGAAAACTAAAAAATTCAAACCACTTTGACTTGGTTTGGAGGTTGGAAGAGAGCCCATTTTTTTGACAATTTATGATGTTGGGTAGTCGGGGAAAAATCAAAACTTACATACCATTTGGTTTCCAAGTTTTCTAAATGAGACGACCACCCGACTACACATAATCTTGATGTTTTTTTAATAATATCATTCTTATAGGTGTTGTAACTGAATTTTTACATTATAGACATATCAAATTTTACAAAAATTTGAGGTGCTAACACGAGTAGCTCATTCCCAATTCGTCATCATCCAAAGTAGAAATGGGAGAAGCATTGGAAAGACAGGGAAAATATCTAAGATGCTCATAAATTAACAAAAGTAAACCCTCATGAAAGACACAATTCTTCTTGGGGTTCTTTCTATGCTCCCTTATATTGAAATTAAAGGAAGATAACAAAAAAATAGGAAAGAGAATCTAACCTTGTGCCCAAAGTTGTTGAACATGCTGAGTAACTAAGAGGGGGGTAAATAAGTTATTCACAAACACTTTCTAAAATTTTTACTGAACTGGTAAGAACATAAACCATTCATAAAATTATAATAGATATAAACATGTAAGCACAAAACCATCAACACAATGAAAACCATAATTTACATGGAAACCCAAATGTGGAACAACCGCAGAGAAACTAATTCTCATGAAATAAACAATGGTTAAGGAAATTTTTAAAAGGGATCATTTCCAATTTTATCACTATGGGATGGCTCATTTTCGGTTAGGCTAACTACTCCTAAATATGAAAGTGGCTAACAACCAGTACAAATAGGCTCATTGCCAATACAATCAGGCTCACTGCCAGAATATAAGAAATGCGTTTGAATCCACCACTAGAACCATTGTATGTAATAAAGGGACGATCAGAAATAACACAACTAACATCCCTCAATTCTCCCACTCCTTTAGGATAAAACCAATAACTACCTCAAATTGTGTCTTCCCTGGAAAAAATAAATCCCAATTTCCTAGCTTATCTCCAACTAAACATCTCAGTGAATTCCCTAAACTCATGTTCACAACCTCTGCATGTCCATCAATTTGTGGATGGAAAGTAGAACTAAACTTCCTTCTTTCACCACTATATTTTCCTTCACTACGATAGGAACTCCTATCATTCCTCCTATAGTGATCATTATCCTTGGTTTCTGACTCATTCCTGTCTTGATCTACAGAAGATCTACAACCTCCATCATTAGTACTGGACCGACCTCTCTGAAATCTTCCTCCTCTACCTCTTTGCCTTTTCTCATACCTTCGGTTCATCTTTTCTTCAGCCTTCAAAGTCCACTTGTAAGCTTCTTCCACACTCCTAATCTGTATCAGACTGATTTCATCTTGTATTGACACCCTTAATCCATTAAGGTAGCGAGCAACTTGTTCAACTTCATCATCTATATGACTAGATCTGATATTCAACTTATAAAACTCCTCAATGTAACTCTTAACACTTGATTCCTTCTGCTTCAATTTTTGTAACTTCTGAAACATACTTACTTGGTAATCTCCAGTAAAAAACTTAGCCTTCAATTTATTCACCATTCTAGTCCAAGATTTGATCTTATCTTTACCTCTTCTCTGTTGACCTGTTTGTAAATGTTCCCACCATAAGGATGCATGCCCTTTTAACTTGGTACAAGCATATTTCACCTCCTTCTCTTTACTATTTTCTTCAAGTTAAAAGTACGTGTCCATCTCTGTGATCCAATATATCAATTCATCTGAATCCAAGTTTCCATGATAATCAGGTGGATTGAAATGAGGTCTCTTATTCACATTAGTCAAGGCTCTAACGAACCTCTCTTCTTCATGATTCAACTCTAGTTGCGCCTCTTTGTTCTCTCCTTCCCTTGCTTGATCATGATTCTACTCTTATCCTTCCTCATCACTTGCATCTTCTATATGTTTTCCTCTCCTTTGAGCAGTTTCCACCACTTCCAATCTAGCAGAGATTTGTCTCAACAAATCCAAGATAGTTGGAACTACATTCCTTGCTCCACCTCTAGCATTCCTCTTGGTCATTTTCACAATCTTCAGTAGTTGTAGGTCAGATGCTCTCTTCCGCCACCCCACAAGAAAACCCTAGGTTGCACAAAACCTTTCTCTGATACCTTCTTATTATGAACGATCGGTTACAAGAACAAATGCAAATTGTGATCTACATTGTTGAAATTTATGTCCCATACTATATAAAAGCTATACACTTTTACCCAAAAAAATTCCCTTCCTCCAAAAAATTAATAGACAATTGCTCTACTAAAAACATCAGTTCCCTGCATATACGGGTAGGGACTAATAAATAAAACATTAAGACTTGCATGTATAACACATCTAATCCTAACAATTTTAATATAGTGTTGGATCAAAATTCATTTAGACAAATGTTACATTGAAATACAATTTTATAACTTCTTACATAAGACAAAAATCCACTTATAAATTAATCTTGGATCAATGATCCATTTGTGAAACAATATTTTAAACCCTTTAAAAGTGATCTGGACCAAAGTCTCAATATGAAGTAGTTTAAGGCTGCAACTTTATTACCAAGTATTTTTTGGTTGAAACTCCATCATAAAGCACATCAATGTTGTTTTGTATTCAATACTTTGAAAAAATGGTTTTGAATTAAATGAAAAAAATTTCATATAAAATTTTAATTTATTTACAAATAATTTTTGTACTAAAAAATTATTTAGTTTAATCCCCTTACGAAGGAATGGTGGATTGGCACTTCGATATATAAAATAGTTTTGAATGGGTTCCCAGAGTTTGGAATGGAGTCCATGCATACTTCGTGAAGACATGGTCTTCAACCAAAATATAAATGTTAAGTTGCAAAAGGTCTCTTAGACAAAATATGAGGTCCATGGATAGAACCCATTTGCATTACCTCTTAAACAAAACATAATTATAAATTGTCAAATTATAAGATATTATTAATGTCACTTTAGATTGATGTAAATAATTAAATAAACGAAAAATTAAGATTTGCAAGATGTATAACACATAAATCCCAACAATTATAATATAATTTTGAACCAAAGTTTATTTAAACAAATGTTACATTAAAATACAATTTTAGATCAAGCTAATTCTACTAGAATCCATTTATAAATTAATATTAGATCAACACTTTAATTATAAGATCTATTTATGAAGCAATATTTTAAACCCTTTTAAAAGTGATCTTAGGGTCAAGCCACCTATAGCTTAGTTTAAGACTGAAACTTCATTACAAAATATTCTTGGACTTAAAGTCCATCATAAGAAGTCAAATCCACTTCCAGTAATGGTTGACCAACACCTGTTTGTAGAAAATACACTTAAATAGGAGCTCTATTTTTTATTTGGACACAACTTATTTACAAAACAATCTAAAAGTCTTTATTATAGTGCAGTCCAGGCATACCTCCTCAAAACAGAGTCTTGAGCCAAATTCTGGTTATAAAGTTGCTGACAGAGCTCACAGGAAGAATATAAGGTCCATGGATAGAATCCAGTTACAAATCATCTCGAAAAAAACCCCTTTTTACAGAGCAGTCCAATCAGACCTATCTATAGAGCAGTTTTACCCCCATTCTGCAGCGTAATCCTAATTACAGAGCAGTCAGGCATTGCCCATATGCAGCGTATTCCTAATTACAGAGCACAGTACTGAGACACAGCCTATATGCACAACAGTTGTAGGTCTAAACCCAATTACAACTAGAGTAACCCATTTACAGAGTACTTTAGACCCCCAAGTCTGGCAAAGATTAGAAATTTCAGGCCGCAGAACGAGGTCCGTGGTGTGCTTTGAACCCAAATCTTGATGGAAGTTGCAGAGAC
>MU226316.1:3098266-3109980 GCA_018584345.1 Thuja plicata
AAAAAGTTATTAAAGTATTATTAATTTATAAATTAATAATACTTTAATAACTTTTTTATTTAATATATATAAATACAAATAAAAATTAAAAAAATAATCATTAATAATAAAACTTAAGTTAATACTCGTAAATTGTATTGGTTAAGAATATTTTTTTTTTAAAATATCTAACTATATTTATTCAAATTTTAGCTTGTCTTTATTGACTTTCGTTTGGTTAGTTATTTAGCATTAAAGCTATATGGCATTTCCTATCAGAGATTGTCATACACATATGCCACCTTACAACCAGGCAATGTCTATACAGCCAACTAAAACGTAGTATGTTACCAATGGGACACTTAGTCATTTTTTTCCAATTGTCTTTATATGTTTAACGTTTTAGTTGGCTATTTAGCCAATACCTTACCTTCACACCGTGTGGGTCATGAGTGTATACAGTGAATGGTAGGGAAGAGTCTCTGTACCTACTGAATTTGAAGTTTTCCTACCTTGAAAGCTAAGTATTACCAAATTTCAATTCAATTTATTTCTGGATGTGAGTGGTCGTTGAATACTTGCCTTGTTTTGTTTCATTTTTTCTTTACCAAATTTCAATTAATTTTTATATAGTGAACATGATTAAAATTAAATGAGATTTTTCTTAGGTGCTATTTATCATTTCATAATGTATTGTAGATGGGGCACTTCATTTTATTGATTTAATATTAAGGAATTAATAGTGCCAGTGACAAATAAAGTCAAGTTGTGCAAATAAAACAAGTGTTCATTAAGTGAGACGATCCAATCCCAGCATATTTATTTTGAAATGAAGGGAAACTAAGTTTTTTGCTTTTGATATTTAAACAATTGTGGTAAATGTTTTCATTTGCTACATATTGTTGTGCATGCTTCATTCACATCTAATCTTATTAAATCACTATAGTTTATTACTATCATGTTGCAACATTTTACAATTCAATTCCCATATAAGTTTTTTACTAAATATCTTTCAACACATCACATTTTACTTGGGCAGGAACTTTGACACTTTGCATCCTGTTATACATAGTTCAATTTTAATATTTTATTTAATATTTTAATAGTAAATCTAGACTATTAGAATAAATGTCGAGAGTAATTCTACCACCAATATATATTTAATTGAAATGCTCATTAAGTTTAATTTTAAAGTTAGATAGTTGAATTATATATTTATTATATTTAAATCATAATTATATATTATGGTCACATTTCATTAAATAGTAAACTTTGGTTTATATTTTTTATTCAATTGACAAATAAAGTTTTTATCAAATCTTATTTTTCTATTTTTACTTTATCTCTTTTATATAAATTTAAGCTAATGAAAACAATAATTATAACACAAGCTTATATTATATAGCTTTTCATGAATTATATATTTTGATAGTTGTTAAATACTTTATATTTTACTTTCACATATATAGATGTGTAAAAGAATGAAATCTCTTTTAGACAAATTTAGGTTAATGTAAGAAATGAAAACAATAGTTAAATCACCAACTTACACTAATTGAGAAGTTGTAGATTGGTAACTATATTATAAACTTAATATTTAAATATGAGATATGTTATATTGGCATTTTTAGTCACACAGAAACATTCTCGTGGTGGTAAGGAATGAAATGTGGACCGCCTCACTCAATACAACAAATGACTTGCACATGACAACATGCTACGCCATCACCCGAGATCTTCAGTACCAACAGATCATATCTATATGTTACAAATGCATCAACCAAAGCACAACTAAAATTTCTAAAATAGGATCGAACCCAAATTAACGATCAACAATATGTTACACAATAAATGGAACCAACATTCACATAAATAAGAGTAAATATTTAAAGCACATCATCCGGTGCACAGTTCAACTGAAGCACTAAAACAACCAATCTGAATCTATGCATAGGATATGTTGACATCAATGAAAACCTTTAATGACAACAACAATTAAAACATCAACTTCACATTCCAACAATCTCCCCCTTTGTCATTGATGGAAACATTCATCAATAACAAATCAAATAACTCACTGTCAAAAAATATCAGCATCAAAGTTCTTTGTGCTCCTCCCCCTTTGACAATAATGACGAATGGCCAAATTCACCCTTACTAAATTACTCTTCTCCCCCTGAGAAGAAGTTTCCAAGCATTGATCCATAAAAGAATAAGTTTGAAATGCACTAGACCAATGCACACACACATGCATTACTGAACATTAGGAAGGGGCAAAATGCCCAACTTCCCCCCTGAGATAATTGAAAGTATCCTTGCACAATGGTTTTATTAAAATGTCTACAATCTTCTCCTTTGTAGGCACATACTCATGATGAACTATAACTGATTGAATGTTTGAAGATGATTAAGTTGATGATCACCAAGCTGTAGAAAGTAAATGCAAGACATTAAATCAGTTAATGTATTGTATTGTCATTGATATCAACTTGAAATAATTTGATTGGTCATATACATATTTTCATAGACTTCAAGAAACCAAAGAGATAAAGTTTATGTTATCGGTAAACATAAAAAGCCAGTGTACACCGAGTGACAGTAAGCACCAACGGATAGTGCACACTGACGGACAGAAAACCCCAAGCAGTCACACTGTATACCGAGCATAACTGAAGTGAACCCCGAGTAGAACTGAAGGTAATTCCCGAGGAAAACTGGAGTCAATGACCGAGCAAACTAAGAATTGATAATCGATCAAAACTAGAGTTAGGAAACGACAAAACACTTAGCTGGCAGGAGCTATAATTAGAGTTTACTAATTGATTGATTTGTTTTTATCGACCAGTTGAACTAAGGATAAGAAGAAGAGTTTTATTCACAGCTGTCAAGAAGAAATCTACATGATAAAACTAAAGCTATGCTTTAAATGATTAAAGAAATGTATGACAAGATTTGCGAATCAAGAAAGCTATCTACATCAAGAATCTATTATAAATTAAACGAGATCAAACACTTTTATTATTAATATCCATTCATGAAGCATAATCGTAAACCCTTTTAAAAGTGATCTTGACCAAAATCTCAATATTAGTATTTTAAGGCTGAAATTTCATTACAAAGTATTCTGCAGCTGAAACTGCATCACAAAGCAGATCAAAGGTTGTTTTGGACTGAATACGTTAGTAAAAGTTATTTTGAATCCAACAAAAAGGTTCACATCAAATTATAATTTATTTACAAAATAATTTTTGAGCTGAAAACTTGATTGCACTATTTTTGAATCCGCTGACAAAGTAATGGTGGACCAACACCTGGTTGTGTAAAATAGTCTTGAATGGCACTCAATCGTGTAAAATAGTCTTGAATGGAACTCAATCTTTTGATTTGGCCTTAACTTATTTACAAAGCAATCGAAACAACCCTTATTACAGTGGAGTCCAGGCATATCTCCTTAAGACATACTCTTGAGCCAAAATCTGGTTATAAAGTTGCAGAGCGGCTTCGCAGGCAGAATATAAGGTCCATGGATAGAACCCACTTTCAAAGCGTCTAAGATAGAAACTCTTAAAACAGAGCAGTCCAGTCAGACTTATCTACAGAGCAGTTCTATTCCATTCTGCAGCGTAATCGTAGTCAGGGAAAGCCCATATGCAGCGTAATTCCAATAGTACAGTACTGAGAAAAAGTCTATATGCAGAACAGTTTTAGGTCTAAACCCAATTACAACGAGAGCAACCCATAAACAGGGTCATTTAGATCCCAAATTCTGGCAAAAATGAGAAATTTTAGGCCGTCGAACGAGGTCCGTGGTGTACTTTGAACCCAAATCTTGGTACAGGAAGCTAAAGAGACGTCGGATACGTTGGTCAAATAGGTTTATAGACTGCTAATTATATGAGATCACGGGTCTTTCTATAATTTGGGTGTCGTGAAGCCAAAGATAATATTGAATTAAAATACAATGCTACTTTATGAAAATGTTTCAGGAGGCCAATGATACGAGAGGAAGGGAAATATTTGGGGTAATGTAATGGTGGGTAAGAAATTTCCATACAGAGGAATCAGGGCCAGAAATGGGCATAGAAGCCATGCCACCTTAGATCAGCGATGAGGTTGAGAGCATCGTCTCTGGTTATGGGAAGAAAGGAATCCCATCCAAAGACACTCATGGTGGGGCTCGCATAATGTACTTCAACAAACAGCTCATCTACAATNTGGGGCATTTGGGGGTCGTTCATCCACTCTCTGAGAATGGGCCATTCCGCGCCCTCAATGTCCATTTTCACCACCACGGTGTCAGCAGGCGTGAGGCGGAGATCCTCCTTGATGAAGCGAGTTATATCGGTGGAATTTGTGGACGCATCGTCGATATGAGACACCCGGCGGTAATGTATTTTAACACGCTGCATCATCCACTCAGGAATGCCAGGGGTGGAATTGACGCGGATGGGATTCGAACTCGGGACATGCGCAGGCAGAAGGTTGGAGTCCTCGTGGAAAATCTTGCGAGGGGCCCGCCAGGAGCGAGGGTTGAGCTCAAAGGCATGCACCTCGGTGAAGTCACAGGGATACATTCGTAGAAACCACTTGACACTGGAAGCGAAACGGTTGGCCCCCAAATCTAGGTACACGCGTCGCCTTCTCAGCCCGAGCTCCGGTGCTCTCGAGGCCAAGAGCCAAGGCAACAGGTGGGTTCTGTCCTCCACATCGGGACTGAATTTAAGGGCATACCCTCTCCTGAAATCGTTGAGGTCATCCAGCTTCTCAATCAAATGCCCCTTCACTCTGCATGACGCCGCCTCCCCAACCCATTTCATCTGCCGCCATGCTTTTCCCTCTTCTGCTCCGCCGCCGCATGACGTGGCCTCTCTGTACCCCTCTCTGGCGGCGCAGACGCCATTTTCTGGACCGAGTGGCACTTCCCGCGGGCATTCACAGTGTTTTGGAGTTGCAGAATGGATGAAAAGGTCGAGCGCTATGTACGAGGAGAGCGCCAGAATAAGGCAATTTTGCATCCACTGTTTCATTTTCTCATTCCCACTCTTCCCCATTCTTCCGAAGCTCATTGCGTGCAAATGCCGCAAACCCAGTAGATGTTGCGACAAACGATGAAAAAGAAAAAGTTGCCCGGAGCTGCTTTGAATAAATAAAGGCACAGGCACAGGCACAGGCACAGGAAAAATACGGTATATTTCGGATAACTTCACGGTTGAGAGTGGCGGTCCCCTCAATGACTTATGGTGAGTGGATGGTCCATGACATGCACATTGTTTGAATCAAATTCATAAGATTTGTCTCTTGTTATAAGTCAATAACTGAAAGATAAGGCCTAATATTTACAAAATCAAGATGCAGCTTGTCTCAATTGCTCTCACAATAGCAAGTTCAGATATGTACAACTAGCACTTGCATCCGAAGGAAATGCAAGGGGTACGCTGATAGAATACTATATATGCTAATACTATAGGGTATAATTTTATATATACATAGAAGATACATAATCAATATTTTATGTTTTTATCTATTATAGGGTGTAGCTTTACCCTTACAATTTTTTATATCATTATATAGATAAATATTAAATATTTTTAATATTTTATATCTACTTAGAAGGGGTGACCTATAATAATAAATAATAACACAAATAAACTTTTGATGATTTAAGAAAGCATTTCTCTTGTTTATTTATTAACATATTTATATAAGACCCCTCTCTTTGATTTTAATTAAGTCTACTATGAAACTAACTAAAATTCATAACTAAAAATATTAAGATTAAATATAACACAAATACTTAATTTATTCTCTGATCTTTAGTTACCCTCTTCATTTTTTTTCAAATGTTTTCATTGAACAACCTTTGTTTTATGCAAATTATGGCTTATTTCCCCATTTTTTGATTTGAAATAGCTATTTATTTGAAATTCACCATGTCTTTGGGCTGCGATTTAAAAATATTGATGATGAAATGGAGGGATGTGTGCATGTGTATTGAATAACAAATTTCAAGTGATTTTAAAATTTTCAAAGTGTTATATATCATTTCGGAAAGCTTGCCAAGTTACTCTATTTCTTGGGTTTTAAAATTTTTATAGTTAGATAGTAAGGGGTTGATTATGCCCTTCTTTATAAACATGGGTTTGTTGTACAATTTTGTTTGAAATTGGGTGATTTGTGAGTGGTATTTCTTTTCCGTTTGTGGTAAATTCATGGCAAAGTTTCAACAATTTTATTTCATTTTTATTTCTCCTCTAAGTTATGTAGCTTGTATATTTATGAATCAAGATTCTATCCTTGTAGACTTTAACTATTACAATCCTAAGACAGTATTGCAGATCTCTTGATTCCTTGAAGGAGTTGATATTACGAATGATATAATGCTTAAATAACCAAGGTTTCTTCAGCCACAGAATGTTTTTGATTGTCTAGGATATTAAGACCATAAGAACCAATATTTTAGCCCTCAATCGAGATGTTAGTACTCTGGATAATTTCACATAGAACTTAAGAATGATCATCACACATCTTGTGTCTCCCACAATAAGGGCCCATTGGAGTTGATGAGTAAAAGACGAGTTACAAACCCAATAATTTCACTTGTGGAAAACTGCAAAACTCTTACCAGAACAAACGTGTAGATAATGGGCAATGCCAAGAAAACTGATTCAAAACTAACTTCTTATTGTTTGCCACATGTGCCCATGCAAACATTTAATTTGAAATTTGTTTTATATACAAACAAAGCTTGTGTTTCATGGCAAATTGTGACTATCAATCATAGTGGCAGTATTTTTTCTTGCATTTGCATCTTTGAGGTTGAACAGAAGCCAACTAATAGTTCTGGAGGGTAGGGAAGAAGTCCCATGGGCTTCAGGAGAAGGAGAAGGCAAAAAATTGGTTCTTGGTATTTTTGCCTCTCAGAATACAGGCTAGTTCATCATAAGCCAGGGCAACATCTTTTGTAGTATCGAAGGTGCCCAACCAAAGCTTGATTTTTTGACTGGTATCTTTAATCTCTACAACCCATCTTCCTAATGGCCTCTGTCAAACTCCCACAAATCCTTTTATGTTTCTCTCCATACTTGTGCTCCAAAAAATAGGGTTCCCATTTGTTGAATCTATGTTTGATGTTGCAAACCTGATGGGATTTACAGCTGAATTCTTCCAAATTTTGGAATTGGTAGAACTTCTCTTGGATTTAGCAGGGTTGTCTATAGCCTTTCTCTTGGATTTAGTAAGAAATTGCAAATGGGTAAGAGAAAGTAAGAATCTCAATTGATTTTTCTAAACACTTGTATGGATTTGCTATATAAACTTTTTATCACAATTTGAGTTTTAACAATCATTTGATTTTCTAAAGTGAGCTTCTTGTAAGGTATATATAAGGATTGTTTCTATTTTTTTCTATTAATATTTTAGTTGAATTGTGATTGTCTGACAACGAATATAATTCTCTCTCCTTTTGTTGAAAGAATTTGGGTCTATGGGTGTAAGATGATTGTTCATATGTAAGTTGGAAAATAAGAAATGCTTGGTATCTGGTTAATTTAATTGTTTTGTTTCTGTGAGATTTGGCAGTATTATTTTGAGCCTATGAACGGTGAGGGTTTCAATCAAGAATGAAATTTCAGAGGTATTTGGAAATTGGATCTAAGGAAAAGCCAAAGGGTAATCCTTGTAGTTTTAGGTGAATACATTTTCTCTTGATTACAATTGTAGTTTTATTGCAGGAATATCCAATGAACCGACACAACCAGATCATGCTTCTAATGGTTGAACCAAAGATGTTTTTCACTATCTCCCAGTTTTGTGTACAAGTGATTTCTACTCCAAACATCCTGAGCTCTACCCTATTTTTTATTTTCCTGTAATTTCTTCTGAATTACCTGCCATTAGAATTTATTCAAAATTTAGTGCACCCGAAGCCCTTCTTTTAAGAACATAATGTACCTTTAACACCTTCCAACTTCCACCTGCAACAATGGTGTCTCTGGAGATTCAGTTGTTCGCTCATAGACAATGAATATCAAAGCCAATGCTCGACGCAAATTTTAGGTATGTAAGTTCTATTTTAATCACTTCCAATCACTCAGTTGAATTTTTTGCAAATTGTTGACATTGGTACGAAAAATCTGTTGTAGAAGATGTGTCATGAGGATCTGATGCACAAAGGAAGAAACCCATGTTAGACATTAATAAAGCCGCTTCTTCTTCCAATGAAGTGCAACAGAGCCTATCAAGCTCTTCCGGGTGGTCCATATACTCATCATTTATGTCCTACAATATTTTTGGCTTTACTGTGAGTTCTTCAGCAGGAGTTGCGAGTACTCATCTTGAGTATATGCTATGAGAACAAGAACATAAGTTTCCCATCACATCCCAAATTCAAAATCGGCCAATCAAGTGCAATCCATGAGAGGCCAATTGTCACCTGCAGAGGTAAACATTTATGAGCAAGCCAAGAAGATCTCAACTTCTAGAAAACTCTCAACCTGTATTGCCTTGGTACCTTGGAATCCTTGGAAACCATAAGACTTCCCTTTTCCATTTTGGGGTCCTTTGAGTTTAACACATCTCACAGATTTTGGTAATTTTCTATGAGCGAATCAAATGTCGTACTTAGTTTGCCTTTTTTTTAATCCAAGTCTGCTTTAGGGCTATGTGAATTGCGTCAAGAGAATAATCATAACCAGATAAATAAAGTGTATATAGATTTGTATATTATAAAACTATCTACAACAATAGAGAAAATCTAAATTGCAAAATATTTGATTTTATTGCCTAAAGGAAATATGATTTGATTAGATTGTATAAAGAAGTAAAAAATTTGATTTGATTCTAGAATGTCTGGTTGGATTCAGAGAAACATCAGCAAAATTAATGAATACAAGTGGTATCTACGGTGGATAATATTATCAAAATACAAGTGGTTTTTGGCGTCAGACAGGTTTTACGTGAAACCTCATGTAATATAGCCTATCAGCTAAAGATGTGATGACAATACAAATGTTAGATATATGTATTTATAGTTATAAATCAATTTTGGGGTATTTAAACCAAAGAAAATCGTGGCCAGTTTGAAAAAGACAAAACAATATATGTATTTATAGTTATAAATCAGTTTTGAGGGATTTAAACCAAAGAAAACTGTGTATGGTTACCTTGGTTGAGAACGACAGAATAGAGACAGCTCCAGTATTTAAGATTCTAGCAACTCTTCAAAACGGAGACAAGCAACTTCTAAACGGCAACAGGCAACATGATCACTATTTAAGCCGTTCAAGTAGGATATATATATAGTGTATAGGTGGTCGGAAGTGTAAAGAATGCTACATCTAACGATGCAATCCGCTAAAAATATGTGCCCAAAACACAATCTAACGAAGATTTCATCCACCGCCACAAGATTATTTGAAATCTATACAGATAACAAAGATTGCAAATATCTGGAAATGAATTAATGCGGTCGGTAAGACTAGAAGATAACTATCCACGTAATCACAAATATCCCCATTAATTCATTAATGTGGTCGGTAAGATTAGAAGAGATCTATCCACGTAATCATAAATATCCCCAAAATGGATTAATGCAGTGGCAATGTATAAGATTGTAGAGGGGCCACCATTTATTTCTCAAAAAATAGTTTTGAGAGGAAACCATGCCTGGTTTCTAGTTTGAACGAATAGGTTTGGGGTTCAGATTTTAGTAGAACCAACCATGGTAGCCTGAATCGCACTAAATGTTTGTAGTCCCTAACCAACTACCCTGCCATTTGATGGTGTTTGTGACATGCATTTTATCAGATTCATATCTTTTGATCTAATTATTTTGAGTAGACTAGTGAAAATTAGATTTTCTGGCTTTTTATGCTTTCCTTAAATTTCTCTATCATTTTCAACGATACCCATCTTTAGTATTGGAGTTAAATAAGAATAGTAAATGGTAGCTATTTTGGACCCCTGCTCCTTAAAAAGGGTACAACAATTGTTCGTGCAATATTTATAATATCATTGAACATTATTTTCCTATATAAATCAGTGAACAATACTTCTATTTAGAACCTCGACAACCATCTTCAAACATTCCTTATAATTCTACTGAAAACCATATTTTTATCATAAATCACAATCAGGATATTTTCGGATTTACTGCATAATTTACCCACTAGCAAGATACTCAGAGCAATAGAAAACTCCATCAATGCTTCCTCAAACAAATCCTTCGTCTATCAGTGAACATTATTTATATATGTTAATATTATAGGGTATAATTTTATATATACATAGAAGATACATAATCAGTATTTTATGATTTTATCTATTATAGGGTGTTGCTTACCCTTACAATTTTTTATATCATTATATAGATAAATGTTAAATTTTTTTAATATTTTATATCTATTTAGAAGGGGTGACCTATAATAATAAATAATAACACAAATAAACTTTTGATGATTTAAGAAAGCATTTCTCTTGTTTATTTATTAACATATTTATATGAGACCCTTGTCTTTCATTTTAATTAAGTCTACTATGAAACTAACTAAAAATATTAAGATTAAATATAACACAAATACTTAATTTATTCTTTGATCTTTAATTACCCTCTTCATTTTTCTGAAATGTTTTCATTGAACAACCTTTGTTTTATACAAATTATGGCTTATTTCCCCATTTTCTGATTTGAAATAGCTATTTATTTGAAATTCACTATGTCTTTGGGCTGCGATTTAAAAAATATTGATGATGAAATGGAGGGATGTGTGCATGTGTATTGAATAACAAATTTGAATTGATTTTCAAATTTTCAAAGTGTTATATATCATTTCGGAAAGCTTGCCAAGCTGCACTATTTCTTGGATTTTAAAAATTTTATAGTTAGATAGTAAGGGGTTGATTATGCCTTTCTTTTTAAACATGGGTTTGTTGTACAATTTTGTTTGAAATTGGGTGATTTGTGAGTGGTACTTCTTTTCTGTTTGTGGTAAATTCATGACAAAGTTTCAACAATTTTATTTCATTTTTATTTCTCCTCTAAGTTCTGTAGCTTGTATATTTATGAATCAAGATTCTATCCTTGTAGACTTTAACTATTACAATCCTAAGACAGTATTGCAGATCTCTTGATTCCTTGAAGGAGTTGATATTACAAATGGTCTAATGCTTAAACAACAGAGGTTTCTTCAGACACAGAATGTTTTTGATTGTCTAGGATATTAAGACCATAAGAACCAATATTTTAGCCCTCAATCGAGATGTTAGTACTTTGGATAATTTCACATAGAACTTAAGAATGATCATCACACATCTTTTGTCTCCCACAATAAGGGCCTATTGGAGTTGATGAGTAAAAGACGAGTTATGAACCCAATAATTTCACTTGTGGAAAACTGCAAAACTCTTACTAGAACATACGCGTAGATACTGGGCAATGCCAAGCAAACTGATTCAAAACTAACTTCTTATTCTTTTCCACATGTGCCCATGCAAAAATTTACTGTGACATTTGTTTTATATACAAACAAAGCTTGTGTTTCATGGCAAATTGTGATTATCAATCATAGTGGCAATATTGTTTCTTGCATTTACATCTTTGAGGGTGAGTAGAAGCTGTATGCACCCTAAAATGGTCGCCTAGACTTTGGGCCCCATTTCTCAATTTATCAAATCCCTGAATCAATATTTTCAAATATCAACAATATCAATTATATCAATTTCCTTGATCAAATCATAAT
>MU226316.1:3119016-3150767 GCA_018584345.1 Thuja plicata
TCTCGAGACCACGCGACCACACTTAGTCGCCAAGTCGGGAGAACACAGCACCAAGCCCTTTGACTTTTCTTAACATTTTCCATGTGCCCTTTAATCTTTCTAGCGACATCCTGACTGACCCCTGTCGCTGAGTCGGGAGTACTTCCTCTGTAGGGTATTTTGATCACCCGACCACGCGACCACCGTCGGATCCTCTGAACTTTACATCAGACGACTAGCATTTAATCGTCTTAAAACTGAGCATGCCCCTAAATTGTCCAGCGATCCCGCAACTGGGGCAATAAAACACCTAGTCTCGAAGTCGCGTAACCCATCCTCTCTGTCTAGTGATCACCCGACTGAGGACCCACATCCACCTGCCATATGCCACCTGTCACACGGCCATTGGTTACTTTTCTGCATACTGGGACGCTGAGTCACCCTTCTGGTTCTGGCGACAAGGCGACCAAGGGATGGTCGCCAAGTCGGAAGACATTTCATCAACTGTTGAATTCTTCACGCGACTAAGCGACGAGGCCTTTTCTTTTGTTGATCGCTCAGTCGCGAGCTGCTTTTGACTTATCCTTTCTGCTCGGCGACTACGCGATGACATACTCTCTGTCCCAAACTGCTCGGCGAGTGAGCGACACCTTCTTTGTTTCCTTCAGTCGCACACTCGGAGGCTGATCCTTGACTTATCTTTATTCCCAGCAACTGAGCGATGAATTTATCTCTTGCTCATCGCATACTCGCGCCTTATATCATCTTCATCCTTTTTACTCGGCGAGTGCGCGATGACATTATCCTTCGGCTCGTCGCACAGTCGGGAATGAATGGGACCTGGGCAAGAATAGATCGCGATTGCGCGACGAGCGCGATTGGCAGCTCGTCGTGCACTCGCACAACTTAATAACTTGAAACAAATCTTACTGCGATCAAGCGACCGAAGACCTGGGACCCACATTCACCAAGGCTTGTGACATATCTGGCGATTACGCGACCAAAGAGCAAATGCTAAGTCGGGAGACATTTAGGGAATATTCCAAAAGATCACCAGACCACGCGACACAAGGAAAAGCGAAGTCGGGAGAAAGAAAAGAATATTCGCCCAGGCTGAAGCGATCAAGCGACCAGAAATAAAGCACATGCTCTTAGTAACTTAGAAAATTAACGATGAAATATAAGAGCCATGGCCTAGGGTTTATTACCTCGCTTGAACATAAGAGACTTAGGGTTTTAAGGCTTTAAGGGTTTTAGCAGAGAAGTGAAACCCCTGGAAAACAAGATAGATGAAAACAGACAGGGCAAACCAGGTCAAATGCACAGAGTGGGAAAATTGGGCAACAGTTATACTTTCCCTTAAGGACGTCAATTGATGGAGACTAAATGATTCACTTTTTTCATTCCTCAAGTTGTGAAATATTATTTCCTAGGATAGCGAGACCCCATTTTACATAGGGATTTTGATATTGGGCATATATTAATACATAAATATAGATTATACATATATGCATACTTATATTATACATAACACACACACACACAAACACATATACACATATACATATACATTATATTTGTATGACTTTATATCGAGTAAACGTGTACGAATTAAAACCTAGTCGTATTTTTTATGTATAAACAATTGATCATGTTTTTTGAATTAAAAGCGTGTAATAATTTTTACGCTTACGTATTTAGGCTTGAGGGATTCAATTCCCTCATTTAACTCCCTTCGACAAAGACTTATCTATTTCAACAACTATTACAACAACAACAAGAAATGATCTTGAACAAAAATCTAGATGTTAAGTTGCCAAAGACCTCTTAGACAGAATATGAGGTCAATGGATAGAACCCACTTGCATTATCTGTGAGATAAAATATAATTATAAATTGTGAAATTATAAGTTACTATTAATGCCACTTTAGATTGATGTAGATAATTAAATAAACAGAAAAATTAAGATTTACAAGATGTATAAGACATAAGTTCCAACAATTATAATATAATTTTGAATCAAAATGTATTTAAACAAATGTTACATTAAAATACAATTTTAGATGAAGCTAATTCTACTATAATTCATTTATAAATTAATATTGGATCAACACTTCAATTATAAGATCCTTCAATTATAAGATCCATTTATGAAACAATCCTTAAAAGTGATCTTAGGGTGAAGCCTCCGTATAACCTAGTTTAAGACTGAAACTTCATTACAAAATAGTTTTGGACTAAAAGTCCATCATAAGACAGATCAATGTTATTTTGGACTGGACACTCAGTGAAACTAGTTTTGAATTTTTTTAAAAAGACATAAAACTTTCAATTTATTTAAAAAACAAATTTTTGGACTGAAAGCTATCTTCAAATCCACTTCCAATAATGGTTAACGAACACCTGTTTGTAGAAAATACACTTCAATAGGAGCTCTATTTTTTATTTGGAGATAACTTATTTACAAAAGAATCTAAAAATCCTTATTATAGTGGAGTCCAGGCATACCTCCTCAAAACAGAGTCTTGAACCAAAATCTGGTTATAAAGTAGCAAAAAGAGCTCGCAGGCAGAATATAAGGTCCATGGATGGAATCTAGTTACAAATCGTGTCGGAGAGAAATCCTTATTACAGAGAAGTCCAGTCAGACCTATCTACAGAGCAGTTTTACCCCATTCTGCAGTGTAATCCTAATTACAGAGCAGTCAGGCATTGCCCATATGCAGTGTATTCCTTATTATAGAGTAGACAGGCAAAGCCCATATGCAACATATTCCTTATCGTACAATACTAAGACAGTCGTAGGTCAATATGCAGATAGTTTTAGGTCTACACCCAATTACAACGAGAGCGACCCATATACAGAGTGATGGTCGGTTTAACCAGCACATTCTAAGTGTTGACTTGCAAATAAATTCCAAATGTATACACTGAATTATAATGAAAATGAATGATAGTAATGCCTTCCCAAAGATGCATAACAATCTAAAGAAATGCATACTCTCAATAGATATATGTTTAAGCCAGTTTAATTCCAAACACATAAAATTTAAAAAAAACACTCTAAGCAGTCAACGTGTAGAGTGTGCTGGACAAAGCTGGCCAGTGATTAGACCCCAAAGTCTGATGAAAAATAGGAATTTTAGGCCGTAGAACGAGGTCCGTGGTGTACTTTGAAATCAAATCTTGGTGGAAGTTGCAGAGATGCCAGACACGTTGGCAAAATAGGCTATAGATTATTGATTACCTGAAATCACATGTCTTTCTATAAAATTGGGTAGCGAGGACCCAAGATAAAATTGGAATTGAAATAGAGATGCTACTTTATGTAAATGCTCGAGGAGGGCAATAATATGAGAGGAAGGGAAAGTTGTAGGGGTAATGGAATGGTGGGTAAGAAACTTCCATAGAGAGGATTCAGGGCCAAGAGTGGGCATAAAAGCCATGCCACCTAAGATCAGCGAGGAGGTTGAGAGCATCGTCTGTGGTTATGGGAAGAAAGGAATCCCACCCAAAGACACTCATGGTGGGGCTCGCAAAATGTACTTCAACAAATAGCTCATCTATGATTTGGGGGAATTTGGGGGTCGTTTAATTTTGATTTTGTATCAAGGAATCCATCCCCTTTGCCATTCCTTGCTCCCATTATTTTCTAGTTTCAACCTGTATTGCTTATGCATAACTTTTTGGTTCACTAGAATCATTTAATAATACATAATATAATGAAGAAGAAGGTCTACTTATCCTGGAAGATATTCTTACTGGAGTTTGAGGAGCCTGTTGTGGTTCTAGTTGTTCAATATTTTCTAGCATATCAGTACTACATTTACTGGGATTTCATCAAGCACCATGTGTTCTGTGTGTTTCTCTTCTTCCTTCTTTACTTGTATCTAATCCTTGTACATGAATTAATCATTGAATATGACATATGTACTCCTAATGATTTTTTGATTCTCAAAATCCCATAAATGATAACTAAAATCATTAACGATATACCCAATAAAAGTACACTCCTTGGATTTTTCCTCAATCTTTGATCAATTTTCTATATCAATATGGATGAATGCTTCACAACCAAAAGTTTTCATAAATTAGTAGTTTACCTTTTTGTCTGTCCATGCCTCATCTGGAATACCCCCATCTAAGGAACTTGAAGGCCCTTTATTAATCAATTAAATAGTAGTATCTACAACATCTTCCCAAAACTAAAAAGGCAATCTTGCATGCAATCTCATGCTCCATGATGGTTCTATTCATCCTTTCAAACACTCTATTTTCTTCTGGGGTTCTAGGAACTATCTTTTATCTATGAATCCCATGGTATATGAACGATAACTATAAAAATCTCTATTGCATTAATCACCTCCATTATCTGATCTGAGACACTTCATCTTATTTCCTATCTCATTCTCAACCAAAGATTTCCATTTCTTAAAGACTTCAAATACATAAGAGTTTTTGGGAATGAAATAAACACAAGTTTTCCTAGTTGCATTATCAATAAAGTAACATAATAATAAGACCCACCAAGGGATGGTACCTAGGTTGGTCCCCATACATCAGAATACACAAGCTCTAACTTTTCACTTTTCTTTTCCTTCCCAACTCTAAGAAATTTGGCCCTCTTTTTTTTCATAAACACAATTTTCAAAAAAATCCAAATCAACTTGTTTCAAACCTGGCAATAACTTCTTTGAATGGAGAAGCTT
Source organism: Thuja plicata (assembly GCA_018584345.1). NCBI lineage: Eukaryota > Viridiplantae > Streptophyta > Pinopsida > Cupressales > Cupressaceae > Thuja > Thuja plicata. Next base: position 3,123,706 of record MU226316.1, read on the forward strand.
CATCCACTTCTTACTCATGTACCTAAGTCGATTGTGCCATAGAGTTGTATTCATCCTTGTAGAATCTAGGGAATAGAATAATCAATATTACCAATACATAAATAAAATGTACCTACATTTTCCCCTTTGCTATTACCAGTGAACCTTTAGTAACCTTCCATGAATTGTCTATGAATATGAATGTGCAACCATCACTTCCCAATTGTCCTACTAATATAAAATTTCTTCTCAAATTAGGAACATGTCTCACCTCTTTAACAACCATTGATTTCCATTTGGTAATTTTATCTGGATGTTTCCCTTTCCAACAATTTTTCATGGTTCACCATCACCTAAATAAACATGTCCAACATCACCTTGAACATAGTATAGAAAATATTTTCTATGGGGTGTGGCATGAAAAGAATTTCCATAATTTAACACCCAAGAAACAATAATATTATCCAAAGAAAGAATCAAAGAATCTTGTAACACATCACCTACTATATTTTCTTCCTTGTTATTTTCTTGTTGTTTGTCTCCTTGTTTTCCCTTTCGAGACCAACAATATTTATTCAGATATCCTTTCTTTCCACAATGCCAACACTCCACATTTACCCTAGATTTGGATCTATCATTCCTAGATTTCCCATGATTACCTGGGATCTTTTCTCTTTCCCTCTATCATCCCCTATTCTCAACAGTCGAAGAAGTAGTTGATGTCTCACCTATGTTTTTTCTCACATTTCCTCACTAAGGATAACACCAACAACATCATCAAAATTTAAAGTGTTTAAATCAAATATGGAGTTACTTATAGCCATGACCAAGTCATTCTAGCTTTTAGGCAATGAGCATAAAATCAACAAAGCTCTAACCTTATTATCAAAATTTACTTTTACAGAACTTAGCCGACTAGTAACCATGTTAAACTCATTTAAATGATCAATAACAGACCCACCATATGGCATCTTCATTTAAAATAAATATTTCATAAGAAATACCTTATTTGAGGCCAAGGGTTTCTCATACAGTTTTTCTAATGCCTTCATTAGACCCTTTTTGTTGTTTCTTTTGCTATATTGAAAGCCACCATCGAAGTCAGGCACAACCATATTGCTCCTAGTGTCTTCCTATCAAGAACCTTTCAGTCCTCATCCTTCATAGTCACCAGTTGCTTTGTTTTTTCACCAAACAAAAAATAAAGGTCCTTCTGATATAGATAATCTACCATTTGCATCTTCCATCCCTGATAGTTTTGGCCCTTGAACTTATCAACCTTAAGAATGCCTTCCTCTGTCATTGCACCCACTCGAATCTGAGATTTCCTGCCGAATCACTAAAGTATACACTACCCTGATACCATTTGTTGGGGTTTAGGTAGCTATGAGCAATAAATAATATTAAGATAATGCAGAAATAGAGAAGACAGGGTTCACCCAATATGGGCTACATCCACCAACGAAATAACCATCCACTAATTTTATTATCCAACAAAGAGAAAATTACAATTTGATAATTTCACATTACACCGCCACTTATTTATAGGCCTTTTAGGCAGTTTACCAATGTCGGTTAACAAATTAACCCTAAAAAATGCTTGATGAGTTAACCTAGGAAAATGATTGACAAGTTAACCTCATGAATCGTTAAGAGTGTAAAGCATAGCATGATCAATCACCAGATACCAAAAGTGATCAAGGAAATGTGAAGAAGCAAAAGGTTATGACAACAATGACTAGTACAACTCTAACTCCTTCAATTTCCAGTTCCACTGCAAAGGTATTGTTTGCAACTTCAGAACAAATCCCTCAAAAGAGGCCAATAAATCCAATTGTAAGTCACTTTGGGACAGGATTAGGAATGGGTATTGGTAATCCTCAAAATGCAATAGCTTCAACAACGGGCATAGGTGGAGGTGCCTACATCACTGCAAATGCTATTTCACCATTCAAACATTTAACTGTGTCAGCAACCCTAGATTTTCATTACAATAATTTATTTGATCAATTTATAGACAAAGCAAATATTAATAAAGAAAATAAGAAGATAATGAAGAGGGTTGTGACTATTATAGCTTCAGAGGAACAACCTGCATCGAATAGGGTATTTCCCACATATGACCCAAACAAAGAAATGATGGAGTGCATGATTGTTATGCCCCCAAATAAAAATAAAAATCTACTACAGAGTCAGATAGATCCCTTTGAATTTCATGTTAGCACCATCCAAATGCATTTTTCCAAAGTTAAAAATGTGGACAAAATTAATGTGTCAAAAAAGACCAACTAAGTGGTCTACACATCACTCCTCAAGGTGGAGAGAGAAAAATAAGTTGGAGAGACAAATAGAAAAGTTACTATTAGACTTGGAAAATAAGAAAGCAAAGAGGAAAGCAACAGATAACAAGAGTAGTGAATTACAGAAAAAGGATAAAAAAATTTGGCTCTACATCTGCAATTATAGAGATTGAACATATGGCGGAAAAACTAAATGAAGTGAAGCAAAGATTGGCTAAAAGCGTCAAAATTTTTGAAAATGAAAGAGCCTCTTCAGCAAAATTATACAAAAGGGTGGAGAATGTTGTTGCCTCAAAAAAAATTTACAAAACTAATTGGACTATCAGACGAAAAGGGCAAAATACTGGGAATAAAAAGTAGCAGAAGAAAGAAAAAGTATTTAAAGATTGACACAAGAGTTATAGAAGGTAAAAAATATAATCAAAACTTGCCAGGAAAAATTGAGCGAAACTACTAAAAATACAATGAGGTATATAAAAGAAAAAAATTGAGGGCAAATAATGTAGAGGAATGACCAGTCGTGTCAGTGGTTTGAACTAAATGAAAGTCTGAGATTACATTATGGGAAGCTCAATGAATACATTGCTCAAAACAGAGAGGTTTGTTCAAGAGAGGAAATTGAAACACAAATTTTGACAACAATCTACAAAGCCAATGATAATTATTTGGCATCTAATGGAATTCATAGCCACATTGATGCCTCGGTAAAGGCATTTCTATTATTCAAAAATGTGTGAAAATACGAGAAGCACAAGAATGTCTAGATCTAGTTGTAATATTGTTTATGTTGAACACGATACATGAAAAGGCACAAAAATTGATAGATCTTGGTTTGTTGAAGAGTGTTGATGCAAAAAAATCAATACATTGGAAATGTTTCTTTCAAAAAGAAGATGGAGGATCAAATGAAGCGTGATGTAGACCAGTTTCCTAAGGACACAAGTGAGGCAAATTTCTTGGATTACATCAAACCATTGATAACCTTGAATGCAACATTGGATGAAACATTGGTGTCAAATTCCTCTTCCAAATATGAATTGTTGATAAATTTGTAGGTCACTTACCATACGTTACAAAAAATTGGACTTCCATCAAATGGAGGGTGGAGCACCCTACAAAAATTGACACGATGATTTCATAATATATATTCTATCAAACCGTTGATATCCTAGAAAAAATCTTTGTTTGGTACAATCAGTTCAAGTATTACTTCCTTCTATGAATTGTCAACAGAATTGACAGTCAAATATAGAATGATGGAAAGGAGTGTAGTTCCATCAAGTGATAAGTGGAGCGTGCTACAAAGGGCATTTAGACCAGTCATCATAGGCCATCTTATAGATATGTAAATTGTACCATGTAAACTTGTTAGTACGAAAGTGATAATATAAAATACAATTTCTTTTGTCTTCTATGACTATCCAGTCATTCAAATTTCATTTAAAAAATAACTTTATTTTAATCTAAACTTCATTTTAATTTTTAAAGGATTCTGAGACATGTTATTTGGGTGGGGTTTTGTGTAATTGGATTATATTTTAGTTTCCCGTATGTAATGACAACTTCTTGTAAAATAAACAACATATTCACTTTCATTTGTAAAATAAACAATATATTCACTTTCAGATCCAAGTAATGAGAAGCAGAAAAAATAAAATTTATGCCATCATGGAATTATAATTAATATGTGTGTGTGTGTGTGTGTGTGTGTGTGTGTGTGTGTGTGTGTACATTTACATAGACACACACACACACACACACACATATATCTATATATAACATGTTGGTGTCAAACAAAAAATTGCATCTCCAATTACAAATGGAGCTTTTTCTTTGTAAGTTTGTTCCAAACCCTCTCTAGGCTTCAAGCCTAGGAAATCGATTCACTTGTGTCATATGATAAGTCTTATATTCATCAACCAAAATCTGCACAAGATTGCAAAACTCAAGTATCCAATACTCAATGGAATAAAGTTGATCCAGCATAGAATTCAACACTCTCAAGTCTATAACGCCATAATTATCATATCATCTTGTTGAGTGACTGACTTTAAGATAAAAATCATACCTCCATATTGAAAATCTCTCTAACTCCCCTTCTACTGTCAAAATAGGAGGAACATGTATTGGTTAGTCATCATAAAACCTTGCCAACCCAATTAACTTGTCATAAAAAAGATATGATTTTAGATAATAATTCCCAACTCATCAAAATTTTCAATAATTTTAAAAATAGAATTGAGACTAATATCATCCAAACTTGCATGATTAACCAAGATTTGTAAACATTCCACTTGAGGAGACCAATTTTTTTTCAAGCATCTCAATCTGATCATTGCCCTGACATGAATCTCATTGATTGTATTATGCAATACTTTAAAAGTCACCCAAACAAGTTCAACAACGTCAAAGTATGGGTCATCTTGTGGTCACGCAAATTTGTAGTCAACATAGATAAATCATCTGCCACCGGTAGCATGAAATCAGAAAGGAGTGTCACTGCCTTATTATTCTCTTCTACCAAATCACTGACTCTCTTCTCTCCATCATCGTTTGACCTTTTCTCTACCACTTTTCTCCTTTTGATCTCGTCTTCCAACCTCGCTACTTCATCAAAAGGGAGGAGTGACACCACCTTTTTATTCTCTTCTACCAAATCATTGACTCTCTTATCTCCATTATCCTTTGACCTTTTCTCGGGCAATTTTCTCCTTTTGAGCTCATCTTCCAACCTTGCTACTTCATCAAAAGGAAGGAATGACACCATATGTTTATTCTGTTCTACCAAATCATTGACTCTCTTCTCTCCATAATCATTTGACCTTTTCTCAGCCACTTTTCTTCTTTTGAGCTCATCTTCCAACCTTGCTAATTCATCATTGAGTGCCTTTATCTCCTGAAGTGAACTTGAAGTGTCTAAAGTTGGTTGATGGGAAGAAGTAGCAGGAGAAGCTGAAGTAGGATGTGGAGAAGGTAGGAGTGACACCGCCTTATTATACTACTATAGAAATTTTTCATTTTCAAGTTTTAACTTACTCAAATCTTCTTGAAGCTTGTTACCATCTTCCAGATAAATCATAGACTCTTTTGTTAACAATGTTACAGATCTCTCATCTGACCTCATTTTCATAACACTCAAGTTACTAGTAAGATCTCCTACCGTCTTCTTAATTTGGGCCTTTTGAATCTAGTCATCAGGAAATATTGACCACACTGCTAGTGCCTCATACTGAGAGATATAACATAACCCAAAATACAACTCCTAAGATTTCTCTTCAGTTGGTAAAGCTGTCAAGTCTAAAGATTCCCTTCTTATGGTGTTCAATACAATTGCAGAAGAGAGGTCTCATCCTTCTAGTAACAAACGTCCACTATTCCTTACAATTTTCCTTACCTCCTTAGGGGTTATCTTCGATATGAAATAATTAAATCCTCTAATACCTCATGTATAAATCTATCAATATCGTTGTCTATCAAATTTCCCGATGCCAACCTTTCTCTGAGCATATTGGAAAATTGCTCCCTTTTTTTTAGGACAAAGTCCCTGAACTCTTGGGACTAACAAAATTATCATAAGAAATAAATGTAGAGCATTTCAATTCTCTAAAGTCATCTCCATCCTCTCCTCTTTCAAAATTTATGATCATTCTATCTCGAGGCTTGTCCTCAACCAACAATCTAGGGGACGAGCTGACAGTTTGTTCCTCCAATTCAGTGTGTACCACTTTGTATGTTGGGTCAATCTTTTTCATTTTTTCTTCTACCGTCTCTATTCTCCTCTGAACTTCGACATCAAAAGAAGCATTTATAATTAAGTCCTCAAAATGATTATGCTCATGATCAAAGGCTGTCAATCCAAACCTGACCCAAATCTGATGAATAAAGTGTTCTAAATCACATTTTTTGAATTTTTCAAAATCCATCTTGTATGGTCGTAACTTGGAATATACCAAGTCAAATCCTCCTTTTCTGGAGATCTCAAAATCACAGGAAAATATTGTTTTTGGGAGGAAGGATCCCTTCTTTGTCTTTGGGTTTCTTAAATGAGCCTTGTCAACCTCATTCAACTACCAAATGATTTCTAAGAAAGCAATTCTATCAGGTGCATCCCTAGGAAAAATATGGGGTTTAACTAGTGCATTGTAAACTTTGATGATAGTGTACATGGGGTAGAAAAACCGCTCTCCCTAGTTATGGTAGATTTCTAGCCGGGGCTTTAGCTCAAGGGGCCTCAAAAATCTCCTCACCCTGTGTGATAATCTCCAATTAATTGGGTACCCCAAATTTTTCATCACAACTTTGACAAATAATTCCTCAACATGACATAATTGGAGTTGTCACAATGCATGTCCCATAAATACATCCATTCTTGAATAGGAAATCTTTGGTTTTGTTCATCTACATTTTTCAAATTCAGCTCTGGGGCCCAAGGGAAAGGAGAAACCTTACTTCCACCATACAAAAGAATATGGCCCAATATAGAATACCACCTAAATCGAACAACGGGGCTACCCTTTTTGATATCCAAAAGGGCTTCCTGAATATCATTACAAATATATGATGCAAAGTCAAAGAATATGTTGTTATATGTGTGTTGAATTTCGTTAACCAACATCATAAGATGCACATGCATCTAAGGTTGTACATCAATTCCCAACACTTGGAAAAGTGAAAAGTAAGTGTATATGAAATAATGCTCAAAATTTTCATAATCAAAGGGCTCAACTTTTTTCTTCCAAAATGCAATAGGCTTCTCATCCTTCTTCTCCCTTCTATGAAATGGAATCCATTTAACCTTGAATCTACATGTCCCTGTCGTATTCCCTCCTTAGAGATAGAAAATCAATGAGCACATGGGCATTAGGGTTTAACATAAATGTTTCACAAATAGATTCCCTTTCAAACCCGGCCAACAAAACACCCTTCTCTATGGGGACAAACCTTTTGTCTGGATTATACATTTTTGCCACAACTCTAATTAGGTCTACATTGAAAAAAAAAATTGGGGCGACAAGCCTTCCCAAATCCAATCTCCATACATTGTTCACTGGTATTGGGGCTCTACTCTTGTTGTAAGAATACACAAACAAATCCCTTTTTCTAATACGGATGTAAGGATCCCCACAAGATTTTTCCCTGTCCACAACTTTATCAAATAGAATACACGTACCCTGGGCATGCCTTCCCCTTTTCGAAGATCTAGGCAATTGAGAAATAATATCTTCATGCACGTGCCTCTTAGCATTAGTTGAACCTCTTGTTGAATTTCCTCTTATCGTATTTAAACTTAGGGTATTTAAGAAATGTACAAACAACGGTTCCCAAACAAAATTGAATATACAAACTTTCTTTTCTCATAATCAGAGCACTTCTTTTCTAAAACTAAGCCCTAAAATACTAACAAAACCCTTTCGTAGATAGAAACAATTAAAATGAACAATAGGATGCCAACTTACTTGTACTTGATACCGCACTAAGAAAATTCAAAGTTCAAACCCTTGTAGTTTTATTAGTTGCTTGCACTGCCTGAATTACACAAATTTGTCAACTACAACTCTTCATAGATATTGAATTATCTAAAATTGAATGCAATTATGAAGTGACTGAGTAGTTGTTCGACGAGAATCAACGGAAATTTCCATTAAGGACCATACCCGCAAACCAGTAGCATAAAACAAACCCTAGCCCATAGTTTTGAACTTGGGTCGTTGATCTTCATCAGCCACGAAGATCGTCAATAGTAGTAAATCGATTATTAATCAATTGTATCGATTTCTAGTAAAATGGGACACCTAGCATTATTTCGCATAATCACATATTGGTGGTAGGACCTATCATTTAAAGATTGAATAATATTTTAGTTGTTTATAAGACGGTCCCATGAAGGTACATGACAAGCTATGGATTTGTCACATTTTGGTGGTAGGCATGTCTTGCACAACACGCAATAAACTGAACCAAAGTGGTATAGTACCAAAACCACCTCAACATAACCCAATATCATGGTTTGACACAAGTCAACGTTTTTTATGAATTCTGAGAGTTCATCATGCAACATTGGGCTCTAACTTATTTTTGTCCAAAGTCGTGTTATTGATCTCGGTAGGTATAGACTATCGAAACCCTTAACCTATTCATACATTGTTGTTGCAAAACGGTTTGTTTTCTTTGCAAGCTTAGTTTTACTTATAGCTCCTACTAATTCATTTCCATCAACTTTGAAATTGGCACTCTTACCAAAATAAGTCACCAATTCCAGTAGCCTCTTATGAAAATCTTTTGGATCAAGTGTTCTCCATTAATTAGGATATACAATAGACATGGCTTCTAATAGTTCCTCCCGAGGAAATTGATTTAAAATATTTGATGAAACATATTTTGCAATCTTCTATTAATTGGTTTTCACAGAACTCACAATGTCGTTGAAATATTTCAATCTAACAGGTACATCTCTCAATCTATTAGATCGTGCGCCAAAAGACGTGCTATAGTGGAACATTGGTATCTGGTGTCCACAAATAAAGACACATAACTCCCCACTACCATTAAACTATACAAAATTATCAACATGGCCCAAATTTGTAATTTGATTCCAACTACTAAATGCTTCATCATTGAATGGACGTTGATTTAGATATTGATTATCAATGGCCATGCTAGACATTCTACGTAGCATAGCATATTCTTGAATATACATAGTTCTCTCTTGGGCTTGTTTAACAAGGGAAATTCATTTGGTTCAACAGGAGAAGAATATCGGCCAAGGTCAACAATGTCTCTACATCACTTAACCTATGCAGAATCTCAAGAGATTTGTGTACTGACTTGCATTGTTTGTACATTAGTCCAATCAGGGATTTATTTTCTAAGAAAACTTGTTCTGCGGGATCACACACGGAAATCCATCTGTTGTCAACATCCTTAAGTAGCTTGTTTCCATCGGTATTCCCTCAGCAAATATCTAAAATTTTGCAAAATGCTTGGGACTTTGGCAGAAGTGTGCGTAGAGCTCGCGAACTAGTTCTTCAACTTTGGCTACCTAATCATAAGTCTTCACAATTTTAAATGCTAAATTAAGTATGTGTGTCATGCAATGAATGGGAACCATGTATGGTGCAATGCTCATTTGTAACTTTACGCATAGACCATTCCTTTGACCTTGCATCACTGCAGCTCCATCTGCTCCTACACACCAACTTTTTGGCAATTGTAAAGTAATCCATACCGACAATTTCATTTAAAGATTTCTTAACTTGTTCATATATATTTTGCGTTCTTGAATTCTCCATCTTAACAGCATAGAGTAGACGAGGTTGGCAGACATGGTTCTCTACAATATACACATGCATACATATCCAAGAAGTATTGTCCATTGTTGTAACTTCATTTAAAGAATACAATATAGTTTGACTCTTTTACTTTTTCCTGTAGATCAGTTATTTCCACTTCAGCAAGACAACTTGCCAAATCTCATCCACTATTTACTGACCAGTGACTTATAGATATCTTGGAACATTCAAAAAATTTAAACATTCAGCAATATCAAAGTAGTCTGTCATGGGACGACCTCTACTCAAAAGTTTAAAAAGAGTAGTCAACTGAACAGTATTGGGCATATATATTTCATCCATTATTTATATTGAGCTTCATGTGAACCTATGCATTCTAGTGTCTTCTTTTGTCTTTCCATATGCTCTTTATATTCCTATGCATACCTGACATGGTAACATTCTTCCTTTGTTTTCCATCTAACCAGTGATTGTTCATTTCCCTCTACGATTATTTTCTCATACACTTTGCCAATATGTTTTTCTATTGTGTCCAATTTCAGTTGTATTTTTTTTCTTTTTTTGTCTAGACTTGGCACTTCAACAATGAATGGGTACCTTGAAACGCAATCCATCTAAAATGTCCTTGTCATTTCTCACTCGCGCCCCAATTTTATTTTTTGTCTAGATTTGGCACTTCAACAATGAATGGGTACCTTGAAACGCAATCCATCTGAAATGTCCTTGTCATTTCTCACTCGCGCCCCAATTTTATTTTTGTTTTTCTTCTCCTCTTCCGTGTAATTCCACCATCATCACCTGCTACAACAACATTATCACCGGCATTGTCAACAACATTTGTGGCATTCACAGCAACAACATCACCGACATTGTCACCAACATTTGCAGCATTCTTAGCAACAACATCACTGACATTATTAGCAGTAGTGACGTTGTCAGCAACAACATCATTGGCATTGTCATCCAAGTCGATTGACTTAGTTCAACTACATTGCGTATCCATTGGAACATTCTCTGCGACAGAGGCATTTAAATCAATTAAAGCTTCGGGTGCAAGTGTTGATGTTGTAGCTCCGTCTAATGGACCGCAAAAGTATAACATTATATTTTTATTTTTTCATTTTGATGGCGTCCCTCTGACAGTTTCAGGAGTCCTACTACTTGACATCTCTCACTAACAGAAGCTGCAAGCAGGAATTTGATTCCTACGGAATACAATAACAGATAAAAAAATGAAAAATAAAATAGATAAATTATCTTGTAATAATGCATACCATGTAAACAATAACAGATAAAATTGGAAAAAACTAAGTCCTAATAGCTAAGCTGCGAGAAAATTCTGAAATCAACACCAACAATTCAAAATGGCAAACACTAACAAGAATCTTATAACCTTTGTCACTTACAGTTAAGTTTTTACTGGGTCCGTCAGCGACTCGGCATCTAAGCAACTCTTGAGCAACTTGTGTCAAGAGCCTCTAGAAGTGCAGACCGAATCGAACAAAAGGTGTAAAATCTCATCTTCTCATGTATTTATATCAAACAAAATTTGGCAAATTGTGCAACATTCTACAATTGGGAGATAAGATAAGATAAATTTATTAATGTCTAACGGAAGACCAACAAGGGTCTATGGGATAGGAAACAAACAACCAAAAAGCAAGAAACCAACGGACCACCAAACAATGGTCGGGGGAACATCAAAAAGAACAAGGAACCAAACAAGAAGAAGCAGAGAACAAAGAACCACCAGGGCAAGGACTAGGGGTCCTTCCTGAGCGAAAAGAAATCCAACACATAAGGATAGTGACCTGGAAGAATAAGGGTATGGAGTCGTCGTCGTGATCTACTGGTGGTATGTTGTTGATGAGTAGAAGCACTGCGAGGTCTCATGGGTCTGGAGATAAAAATTTGGCAAATTTGGGCGGGGCGATGTAGTTTCAATTTTGAAGGCAAATGTGGACCTAACATTACCATTCAATAATAGTTGGGGGTGAATTGGGTTTGACCTAAAGAACAAAATAATAAATATTTTTGGCGATATGGCCACTCAAAATTTAAAAGTTGTCTCTATTGGCGAATTCATGTGTCCATGGTGGTTTCTTGCATTCGTCCAGAAATTCGAGGCAAAATTAAGTCTAAGATTTATTGAAACTGTGTAGGAGTTGGTGGCAAAAGACACGACTATGAATGAATGTTTCAACCAAAAGGTGGCAAATTAATTGTGCATGGGACCAATTTTACATGTAAATTAGGCGATACGACCACCAGTCGCACCAAGACTATTCGCCAATTTGTCGACCCATCAGCCCCTCATTTCACCAATTGGCAAATATTTGCCACTAAAAATACCGTTGTCCTCACCATGCTTTTATCTTATTAACATGTTTATTATTCTTATCATTTCTATATCCTATATCTTGTTTGTGTCCGTATAAGCATTATCTAGTGTTTATAACTACCATTATTTTCCTTAATAGAGAAAACATTCAAGGGCATGTACCTTCACAATCACATCTTACCCATGCTCTTTCATGTTTATCACATGATATCTTTTAGCATGTTTACAAACCCTTATCATTATTATATGTATATTTCCCCTTTCATCCAATTTTAACTTGTTCTTTATATTCAATCAATTGGGGAGGGTATAAATATGAATAGCCCTCCTTTTGTGAGTTGTGTTTCGCATTTACATGTAACCAATTGTAAGGGGCGTAAATGTTACTAGCATTCCTTTTGTGAGTTGTGATTTGTGATGGTATGTTCATTGTCATTCCCATGTTAAATGGGGTTGTACCAAAAAAAATCTTCATATTCAAAATCCTACTACTTTTCTACATAGTCAAAGCTTACCAACTTTCCAAATAAAGGTAATCTCTTTTGTTTTGTTTTATTTATAAGAAAATTATTTCAAACAAATTGTACTCAGTGTCTATTTTAAGTATGTGACAGATACTACTCATCGCATGATTTTTTAAGTTTTGCAATTTTCTAATAGGGCACTAATTGCACAAAAATTTGAAAAAGATCAATAATATTTATATTGTTGTTTAGTGTCATTGCCCCTTACATGATTGAAAAATATTTAATTTATATGTTGAATGATTGTTTCATTTTGGCATCTATCCTCAATAATTTGCATCCACATCAAAGTGGTAGCAAAAAGATGATGATATTTACATACACAAGCCCTTTCTCTTTAATATTTTGGTTCCCTTTGATTAATGTCTTTTAAGTTATAACTAATCAAGAAATGGTATATTCTTATGTAAATTAGTCTCATGACATCATGCTATCTAGATCCCATCATTATCCACCCCAAATATTGGTCTCAATCCCTAGGTTCCCATTCACCATCCTAGATTAAAGCAATGGAGGCAAATTTGATCCAAAAAAATTTTGCAATCGTAGATCTAAACCTCTAATTTTGTAAATTCAAAATTCAAGTTCACACATTGTTAACCTCTTTGGTGTCGATTGTGTGCTATGTTGTATTTGAAGACATTCATCTGAAAGCAACAGTATCTTAAGAATCTAGCCATAAAATATAATCAAATAAATTAGAGTCAAATCAACATGCATCGTCCCAAGCCCATTGCACGCTTGTTTGTTGTCATCAAACCATCATTTTGGAGTCATTGAGTCAAACACCTTAAGAGCCTAAGGAACATGACCCTCACAATTTAACAAATTTCATAAAGGTGTTTCTAAACATTTGTCAGTTTTACTAAAAATTTAACATTACAAGATCAAGGCAAACATATTCATAACAAATAGATTTTTGTTGTTCATTACCATGGTACAAGTTAAAGTTAAAATAGTCATAACAAATAGATTTTTGGTGTTCATTACCATGGTACAAGTTAAAGTTAAAATAGTCCACTTCGACAAATACAAACCTTGACAACAACAAAACAAAACCAATTTACAAATTCTAAAACGATCATTCAATCAAACCCTAAAATTTCAACACCATAACATCAATTTATATCATCTTTTGTAACAAGTTTTTCATTGTTAAATTCAAAGCTAAATATTACATCCAATTTATTTATTTTTTACAAATTCCAATCCCAACTCATAAATCCTAAGCTTTCATTACTCCTTAATTATTTGTCTATAACTATATATACAAAATAGACAATGAAAGTGGAGGTCAAGATGGAAAGTATAATTTGCGGACGCGATTGTCAATGTCAATACAAAATAACTAATTTGAGTGTACTTTCTACTTTTATCTCTAAATACCGATATTTGTCTAGTATATAACGTTTGTCACATAAAATGTAAATATACGCGTAAAAGACAAATATATCATGCATTTTGACATTAGACAATATGTATGTCAACGAAGATTTCTTCGACAAGATGCATGATTAGTTCATGGGCATGACTTACTTCCCACATGTTTACTTCTATTTTACGACTTACATTTTTATAAAAGTCTTAAGAAAATCCTATATGTTTCAATTAAAATGTCTTCTAATGCACATAGAGAAACTGGCAATTATTGTCTGCCTACTTGTCATACCATTGATCTTATGTAGGCATAAACTTCCAATGGAGTTTGGGACATTGCTCAACACAAAAGGACACCATAAAAACAAACTAACTTATACAGGATAGGTTCTCTTCCATTCTAGATTTAAGCGGGACAATACTTGGCACTTGGGACATGCAGAAGTAATGTAGAGAGTGAACACAAGCAGTATCAAGAAAAACAACACAACTAAACCAACATTTATTGTCAGGTGCTAGTAAAATTGACTGTTGATACAGGAATGATTCAGATGCAAGAGACCACCATCACAACACAGCAGCTATAAAGTATAAATGCGTTATCTCTCTCCATTAATAAGGGGTACTTAATCAAGATGAAATGCAAATTATACAAAATTGCCATTACAACGCATACTTTGTCAATTAAACAAAGTTCATCCCAGCACAATAAGTAAAACAACAGAAAATGTGATGCAGTGTACTCCTACCTCCTACAAACATCTTCAAAAAATCAGCACACAAAAGCATAGGAGGCCTTTTTCTACCTTCAATTTAAGTTGCAACATTTTGCTCATAAAATGCTCTAGCTAGCCATGGCCAAAATATACATTGAGAAATAAGCTTGCATACATGTTTAGATCAAAGTAAACAGCATTAGCAAATAGTGGTGTGTGTCTAAGACTAATCATGTAATTAAATTAATGTGAAGTTTTACAAAGAACGCACCATTAATGATTTTTTTTTGTATTTAACATTTTCTGATTGTTGTTAATCCAAGAAGGATGCCACAGGCAACAGACCAATGAATCCAAACGAAATATGATTGTCTGCAAGGAATAAATTAAAGTTATTAATGTATTACAAGATAAAAAGCAAGTTATAGCATATGAATAGTAAATATCAACAAAAACTGCCATGAGGCCAGAGAAAACTACACCTGTAAGTAATAAATAATTAACTTCGCTAATCTTGGGACTCTTTGCCTAAAACACCAAGGAGCTCAAAATTAACACAAAAATAAAATAAATTCAATATTGAGTAGTCCAAGAGCTGCCACAAGAAAAGGTTTCCCCGTCTTGTTTCCTACATGGGTGGCTTCAGTACTAAAACTACGAAGTATTGTCCTTTGACACAACAGGTACATTTAATAAATTATTTGAAATGAAGCAACAAAGCTGCAATTTTACTTCGACTAATTTTCTAGAAACTTTTCTGTATTAGCATTTTGTTACAGCCAAAGTTGTCCAAGACTCCAAGGCATAAGCAACAAAGCTGCAATTTTACTTCGACTAATTTTCTAGAAACTTTTCTGTATAAGCGTTTTGTTACAGCCAAAGTTGTCCAAGACTCCAAGGCATAAGCAAGAATCTTGTTATATTAACCCATGAATATGCTCATTTCTAATAATGCGACAGATACTGTTTTATTGGGAAAAGATATCATTAAGACACAACCACCTTACTTTCCTTTTTTATTCCTGGAACGTTTCCAAAGTCAACTGCCTCGCTTCTTTAAATGACAGTTCCTGATCCATACATTTAATCATATTCAGTGAAAGAGGGTTAAAAAGTTGAAAACTATTTCCAACGAGAGTCAATGTTACTCAATTTAGATCCCAGATTGATGTTATCCAGATCAATAAGACAGTTTCACAAAAAGGGCCACCTAAGGAATAACTTCAACTTTACAAAGGATATTCCTTACCCAATGTTTGGTCAAACTTCCCCAAGCAAACTGAGTAATCACCAATTACCATATTCTTCACTGCCCACTCAACTTTCTGGCCGACTGAACATGTGATAAATAATAATTAATACAAATACTATTAGATAAATATCAAAAATAATATTTGGATGACTAATATTGAAAACACATTGCACATTACCCGGGACCATTTTCAATCTTCCCATCTGAGTATCTATTGTCAATTGATCCAATGTCTCGAAGAATGTCTAGGCCCTCCTCATGTCTGGCTGGAAGCTCATTCATGTTTACCACCGTTCTATTCACATTAGATGTTTCTACTTTCAACTTGTTATTGTTATATGCTGCTACGCCAGCAATGGCTGAAAACAAATATCAAAACAATTAATTATGCCTGTGCAGTCTGTTACAACACTTGTTAATTCTAGTATCTAAAAATGGGTAGATGACAATATTGAAGAAGCACTTTCTTTGTAAACAGTCTCTAACAAGGGGCAGCAACTAGTTTAACATACCAACACCATAGCCAAACAGATTTATAGTTGTAAGCTTCGTATCAGCAAACAACAATGCAGACAGTAACACAACCACCCAGTCCTTCACAACGCCAGCCACACGGATCGTCAACGCACTAGTATGTGAGATAACGAGAAATACTGACACATTGAGAGCAAAAGTGCAGAGAGAATTCAGTGACATAATAATTGGATCAAATCTCCAATTTGTTGTTGAGTCCATCTTTGGCTTCTCCAAAAATATCCAAGGAATAAAAAGGCATAGTGCACTGCATAAGAGATGATAGGGATATAACACACCAAGGAAGAGGAAAAACAAGATAAGCAAATAAAATTTTGTTTCTAAAAACTGTACAGCATACTTCTTCCCACACATACCTGCATGGACTCACGTAGTACATAAGAGATATGGGATTCAACTTAAGACCTTTTCTCTTAACAAGAATCTCCATGAAAATAAGCCTCAGGGCTTCTCCAATAACTCCACCCATTTGATATACCACACCTATCCAATTGACATTTATTTCTCCATATGATGCCACAAGGACTCCAAAGCTAATCACAGACATAATTAAAAACATTTTACAGCTCAGCACCTCAAGCCCTGCTGCTGCTCCCAACAAGAAGACAGCTACAGGCACTGCAGAAACAAAAGATGATTTAAAAATCAAAGAAAACCTTAGGAAATAAATCCAACCTCATATCATGCAAAAGTTCCACAGAATTTTGGAAGTTGTTTAAATCATATTGTCATCTAGTAGTGAAAGAACTCACTGATAGCTTTCAACATCTGTGCAAAGGCAACAGAAATATACATATATGCTGTATTGCCAAGCCACAGCGTCATCGCAAACATTGCTCCAATGGGAAAGACAGACCTTATATATCTGCAATGTGTAAAAAAACAGCCATTCCTTAAGAAAATTACAAAATACAAACCAACCAATGGATCTTCTGCATATTTAATAGTACAGAAACTAAATAATTTTTAGCAAAAGAAAGGGTAAAAACCTAAAACTTGTATAACTTAAGAATACAGTTTGCATTATTTTCAAATCACTACCATACATAGAAATGAAAATAGAGAAGGTGATTATAAATGATAAATTTAGGCTAAGAACAACCACCAATTCAGCAGGATGAAAACTTCATCAAAATTAAAACAAATATAAACATAGATTTTTGGCAGAGGAGAATCGTTGATACATAAAAGGAAAATTTCAAAGGCAAACATCAATGAGGAAGAAAACTTAGCGATCATAGCACATAATGAATGACTTGTTAGGCATACAATCGACTAAGATTGCATTCTCACTGGTAGTAAATGTTCTAGATGAAATGTATTAAGTATTAAAAAGGCCTAGGGCCAACTATTACATAAGAGTACAATTTATGGAGGATAAACAAAGTGTGAAAGAGTTTTCATAACCATCATTTATGAAACTGCAAGTAAGATTTCCACATATTTTCAAGTCCCACGTAGCAATCTCTGTCACAGCATTTGTCTCGTAGATTGATATCTACCCTCAAGTCAAAAAGCTGGTTTTTTATTAAATTGCCATGTTTCTTAGATAATTTCAAGCACAAACTGAAAGATCCACATATTTTAAAAAGCAAAATTGCACAGAAGAGAAACAAGAAGAAAAAATAGAGATGGTGTTGCATAGTAGATAAACACATGTTTTACCATGTAATGTAATAACTAATAAGCTCTTTTTCAATAGTCAAATGTGATAAGCTCAAGTGGAAACCATAAATCAGTGTGGCTTTCATAATGGAGACCCGTGATCAAATCCGCATGGGAGATGTTGCATGCTTAAATACACAAATTTTTAATATTGAGTAGAATAAACTACTGGCATACACCCCAAGGGCAAGGCTAGATGCAAGTCAGGTGAATTTGAAGCCAAAGGTCACCCTAAAAAGGGCTATTATTGTTTTTATGTTAATTATAGAATAGAAAGTTAATGTCTGTAGGTTAGGTAAGGTTAATTTTGGTCAATTTTCAATAAGAGACATTAAAGCATTTTTTTAATTAAGGATTCTTTGAGAGGCTTTATTAAGTGTTTTTTTTTAAGATTTATTTCTTTTGTGAATGTGTAAAATAAAGTCTTTGACAATTCTCAGTGAAGAATTTGGTGAAAGTTTTGTTGAAATTGAATAAAAAATGACCAAAGAAGGCATGGTATCCTCTTTGTTGTTCTAATGTCAGCAGAAATGTATTTTATGTTATTGTGGCAAAATTATGCAGAAAATATGTTTGCATGAGATCCTACTGACTTCCAAATCTAATAATTCTCAAACAACTGATTAAATCCAAAATGCAAACGACTTTTTCTATCCTAACCAAGTCTCTAAAGTTAGTTAAACTTACAATACCATTTGGGGACGAAGGCATTTCTAAAGTTAAAAACGATGTAAGATATTGTTAATGAAACAAAATAAAGAGTGCCATGTGCAGCCCAAATTTCATATCTGAAACCTTGAAATACTCCCATATATTATCAGCTCTAGCGGTTCTGATAATGAACCTTCTATTGTTTGATGCAGGAAAAGGTGTAGCTCCTTTGAAGTAGTTGGCTGATTTATAAGCCAATTCAAGTACAACTGGAATTCCTTCTTTAAGGAGCAAACTGAATCATATGTAATTACAAGGTGGATCAACGAGTGATCCCCTACAGAAATACAATGCTGTAGCAACATAGAAGCAGTTGGCTGGTATATATGCCCATCCAAATATAAGCAGAATTCATATATGTTGTGCCTATACAAAATTCTATTAATCCCAGTGTTCTTTTGTAAAGATTGGAGTGTCACTGTTTGCTGTTAAAGATATCTTTGAAGTTTGTTGCAGGTTTTCAGGAGCATCATTGCAAGTTGCATCCTCATTTGATCTTTGGTACTCAGCACTCATCGCCCAGCCATGGTGTTCTAGTCATCACAAAGAGAATAACAATGACGAGTGATCTGAGGTCGATGTTCTGATTTTTCATCAAAGAAGATTGTGTGGAGGTGACCCCTAGAACTCCCACAATTCCAAGTTGCAAATTGGAATCGTATAGTTAGGAGTCAAATTTAGTTTTCCATTTTTCTTAACAATTGCCAGGGTTCTGTGATCAAGTCAGGAAGGAGTGTAAATTTTCAACCTTCATCAGGTCTAGGGTTTCAGAACACTGAATTTTACAAGTTTCTGAAGAAGAGAGATTCAAGTCACCAAGATTGATTCATAAAATGTCAACACTTACTAAGGCCTCGAGCTTTTTCCAAGGATCTATCAGTTTCAGATCAAGGACACCATTCTTGCTGCATCAGAATCACTGAAAGGAACTACTGATACCACAGTAGCTATTCTGTCATTATTATTGAAAGATCGCTAAGCTTTTCTTAGGACATGATATATTTAGTTGAGATCTGATCAACCTTCTTGTTTTAAACCATGTATTTGAAGTTGATTTTGTATTTAATACTATGAAAAGTATTGATCAAGATAATCAATATGATCTTCGTTACATAGGGTAAGATCGACAGCTAGGAAAAGCAAAAGATAACAAGGACAAGAAGATAACAAGGACAATAAGGAAAGTTCCTGAAGACTATGCTAACACTTAATTGACCACTATAACTAAATATTACAATATTATTATAATACCCCTTAATGGTCAATTTATTAACAATACTGAGCCGAACACAAAAACTTGAAATGATCTGCTGGTCAAAAAACATATTCTGTTCAGAATGCTCTACGACATGAGCCTCTCGTGGAGACCCTCCTTGGTTGGGTTGCTGATCAGCCAACTTCTTTCTGCAGAACCTCTTCATCTGACCAATTTTATCATGTGAGCTTTCAGATGAGTCATCCCTCCCACACTGAAAACAACACTGAAATGTTTACAAAAAAAATTGCAAAATCTGAACAGTGTACAAAGTTACAAACCCCAAGTTTTTTATAAAAAATCCGGCAAAAATTGATAGCAAACACCATGATTTTCTGGAAAAAATCATTCAAAACCTTAACCATCCAAAGAACATGACTTTCCAGAAAAAATCATTCAGAATCAAAACACTAGTCATTGCTGTACATCCAAGATTTTGTCAAAAAATCATGAAAAACAAATCTGTTAAATGTCGCATGCCCAAAAACCCTAGGAAGCTGCTTTACATGATTTTTGTAGAAAAAATCGTCAAAAACTTTAGAAACCAGATGCCAAACCCGGGCCATTGGAAAAATGCAAGGTTCCACGGTGTTTCAGGGACAGGGACGGGGGATGGCAGGGGGCAGTAGGATAACAAAAGCAGTATAAAACATGAGCAGTACTATAACAGCATTATAACAACAATCTCAAACTTCAAAACCATGGTCCATCAATATGAATATCCAAATAAAAATGTCTCTAACATGTATCCAGAAGTCTCAGACATCAAACTATAACAGGCTACAGGCGAAAAATGAGAAAATGTATCCAGGAGTCTCAAACATCACTGCAAGGAGCAAAAAATGAGAAATGCTTGGTAATAAGTGATATGTTTTCATTTTGAAGTTTTTTAATTATTTTAGGGTTAGGAAGACAAATGCATGCCCTTGTGAGCCCCCCCCACGATGCTGTTTTGGCAAAAAGAAATTTTAGAAAAAAATGGTTTTTTTTTGTTTTTTAAGCCCAGAATTGTTCCTAGGTGCAAGGGACACCTAGCTGTCCCAGGGACGGTTGAGGGACGTTTCGCTGTCCCCTAGCCATTTCGGGGATGGCTACCCATCCCCAAACGTCTGGGGACGTATCCGGGTGTTCCTAGGGTTTTCCAGCAATCAGGGACGGCGGGGAGTGTTTCCTTTACGTTCCACTATCCCAGAAACAGAGAGGGGACGGGGACAGGGGTTCTAAGGACAGGGGACTGTTGTGAGGTTTTCACACCATCGCCCCATTGCAAATGCGGACCCCCACTTTTCGTTTGGCAGTGGGGTAGTTTTCCTAGGTAGTCTTAGTTCAGTGGCAATTTTCAAGTCTCCGAGTCTAAGAGTCGAGTTTGAGCAACTTTGGTGCACTAGGGAAAGTCAGTCAGGGATATGAGTGAGAGTTGAGCGAGGCTAGTCAAGGATGTGGAATTAAAAGTCGGGAGATTTGTAACCAAAGTGTAAAAGGATAGAGTGAAAGATGCAAAGCAAGAAGAGATGAAGTTTTAACCTGAAAAGGAACACTGAAGGAAGCGTGTTGATTCCTGAAATTTGGCTGAGTCTGAAATTTTTTAGAATCTCCCAAAATCTAAAATCTCCATTATAACTCCTATGAATCTGAATCCACTCTCAAACATCTTGACAGTATTTATATAAAATATAACTTAAGTATAAGAATTTATAAAACTATTCCACCCTGCCTTATTCATGCCAAAATTCTGACCTTGGCCATTGTTCCTGCGCCTTATTTTGTCTTGATTTCCACCCTCTTTAGGCACATGCCTTATTGATGCTTAATTCTCAACCCACCTAATAGTCTATGAGCCGTATTTGGTCTCAATTTCCACTTGTGATTTTTCAAGTTCGCCTAAGTTGGTGTCAATTTCCACTTTGCATATTCAAATTCGCCTAAGTTGATATGGATTTCCATTTTACATCTGATGCATTTGCCTAAGTCAGGTCTAATTTCCACTTCACATCGAATGCATTTGCCTAAGTCAGGTCTGATTTCCACTACACGAGTTATTAAATTTGTCTAAGTCATTGGTGGTTTCCACTTTATTCATAGTGGTTTTGCCTAACTCGGTAGTGGTTTCCACTTGACATTTAGTGGTTTTAACTTTTGCCTAACTTAGTGGTGGTTTCCACTTTATGCATAGTGGTTTTGCCTAAGTATAGTTCGATTTCCATTTTTGGATTCTAAGTTTGCCTAAGTTGGTGTGAGTTTCCAGCTAGCATTTGCCTAACTCAATGATGATTTCCACTCAAAGGTTGGATGCCTTGTTCAATGATCACTTTTAACCAAGCCTTCATCGAACTTAGCCAAGATATTGGAAATTTGTGAATTTTATTGGAGGTTCAATTTTGCAAATGGGGCTGGAGTCAAATGCCAATGAGTGCGAATTTCATGAAGAAAGGAAAAATGAAATAATTAGAAACAATCCAATTGCATGGGGAATCAAATGATAATGAGGAATTGAGTTTAATAAGAAGCCACAAATTAATTGCAAGGA
Organism: Thuja plicata; assembly: GCA_018584345.1. Classification (NCBI taxonomy): domain Eukaryota; kingdom Viridiplantae; phylum Streptophyta; class Pinopsida; order Cupressales; family Cupressaceae; genus Thuja; species Thuja plicata. Next base: position 3,146,176 of record MU226316.1, read on the forward strand.
GGTGCGATGTGAGATTTAATGGATTACATAGAATCAATAATATAGTGGTCTGATTTTAATGAAAAGGAGACTAAAATTAAATGCAAGGCAATCTGATTGAAGTGGCAATATGGAAGAAATGAAACTTGTAACCATTTTAATCCCCAATGGAGTGTGATTTGCTTAATACCCAAGGGCCATGAAATTCAAAATGAGGAAGCATGAATTTAATGAAAAGAGCTGTGATTTTAATGAGGATTATAATTTAGATTTTGTCTCTCCAAGGCCAAGTCGGCCTTACTGAAGAAAGTAGAAACATATCTTTTCAGCACCTAAAGGTATTTAAAGTTGGGTGTTGGATTGAATTCAAACACCTAACTCAAATCAGTTTCCCAATAGCAGATCGTACATACAAAGCATGGCAAATTTATCCTACAGCAGCCCAAAAAAATTCAGAAATTTGAGCTTTGAGGGAGTTCATTTGGAAGCAAATTTGAAATACTCATAAATCTGGGCAACTTGAAGGCCATTTAAATCATATCCAACCAAAATAGGCTTATATATTGCAGATCTGAGCATTTTACAACCCAGAATTCTCATTTTTCACTAAGATCAAGTGCAATCAGGTCTGCAAAATTCGAACAAGGCCATTATTAATGACAAATCTGGGGCTTTAGTTCCTAAATGGAGTTGATTTTTAGTCAATGAGAGGCCGATTCGATAATGAGAAATCAATGTTTGAGCATGAAATAAAAAAATATTAACTCTCAGTTAGTCATCATGAATTTTAAATCTGAAAGTTGACATTTTAGAGGATTTAACATTTGAAATTCAAGATGCAATTTGGATTGGACTTGGCGAAAATCATTTGAGATTCTAAATTGCAAATAAGCTAGTTGAATGAATTTTATTTTACAAGTTAAAGAGTGAAGTTGAAATGATATAGATTTGACAACTTGTCTTGTTTTGCAAGGTAAATGCAAGGTGGAGGCTGGAATTCAAGAGAGTGGCAAGCAAGCATGATTTTCAGAAGTATGGGCATGATTTCAAACAAGTTCAAACAAAGATGCCAAGTATCAACAAGAAGCAAGTCATTCATCAAAGTGCGAGGAAGAGGATAGTTCAAGGACGAAGATGCAAACCAAAAATTCAAATGCAAAAGGAGGCTCAATGCCAGGACATCAAGATGACATGAACACATCAAGATTTCAAGTACAAGTGCGACTTCAAACAAATGCAATGAGAAAATTTCCAAGAGTAGAAAAGACAGCATGAAGATAAAATAATTTGAGAATAGGAGCCATCACAATTGAAGCCTTGATAATGTTGAGATATTTTCTCATCATCAAGGGGTATTTATTAAGCCTATAAGATAAGCATGCTAAGGTGGCACCTATTTCTTCAACCAGTCAGATCATCCCAAGTGTCCCGGTGGGAGAGATCAACAATATTGTGTTCAGATTCATTGAATTTGCCAAAAGGGAAAAGTTGAAGAAATTATCTTCTACAGGAAGATATGTTGTAACCCCATGTGGCATTTTTATTGGCCCACTGATTGGTGTCTTCTTCTATAGGCTTCTACCTAACCAATTTTCTTATTGGCCCACAAGGCGGTGCTCAATTGTAATTGGGCAACATTTAATGCTTGTAGCAGTTACGTATATTAGGGCTTTGGTGGATTAATCTTGGCCCTTGATCTTGAATCGATCTCGGACATTCATTGTAATTGAACCACTATAAAAGGCCAAGGCCTTCTCAATTGTAACTCGTTAGATTAGATTGGTTTAGATAAGGGAGAGACTTGGAGAGATTGCTGCTATAATACTACCAAAATTATTCCTTCTCCATTGTTGGTTTTCATGGTGAATGTTTGTGACGTTTGGATTATTGCATGGTTTCTACATTTCCTCACTTAGATTAGGATTTCATTTCATGTTGATTAGAAGTAGTGTTTAGTTGCATGGAAGATATTTTGTATGCATCTTTGGTGAACTCGCACAAACCACTAGCTGCTTGTTGATTGAAGTTTGTCTTGCGTGGTCGAATGGCATATTTATGAGCTTTACATTGATTGTTGCTTGCACATTGACATGCATCAATGGATGGTGTTAATGGAATGGTGATAGTTTGAACATCTTACATCTACATTAGGAGATCGCACTAGCTTGGTTGATGTCGATGGCTAAACTAAGTTTAGTAGAGTCACAAAGACATTCATCATCTCTTACATTCTAGAAGTAGAATAGCTTTCTAAACCCTTTCCTTTGCAGTTTGTTTGGTTGGAAGTATTTGAAGTAGTTGATATCCATTGAATGAACAACGTAAGTCCCTTTGTGATACCCAACATATCACATCATTACAATTGAGTGAAAGTCCACAGTAAGAAGGAACCTAGGGGTTGCCTCATTTGTTCACACAATCCATATACATTGTTAGCATATGAGCATCCTTATTCAAGAGAGTTGGAGATTTGGTGTTTCATTTAGAATACTAAGTATTCGATTTTGCATATTGTAGTGGCATAAAACTCACATCAATAGGGACACATCCCTATGTATCCTTGAAAAAATATTGTTAATATCACAATTTTGAAATCACCAAAAAAATCTTCGAAATCCACAACTTTTAATAAAAAATTGCCAATAACTTTTGGAAAAAACAGAAACTTCACCTAAAACCCTAGGTGTCAGGCAATGACCACATTTTGTTCAAAAATAAGCAAAAAAACCACGATTTATCATAAAAAGTGTTCAAAAACTTCGGAAAAACTTTCACAAAAGTTTCAGGTAAAAATTCCACGAATTTTTAAAGTAGAAGATAACTAAGAGAATAAGGAAAATTCCTAAAGAGTCAGACTATACTGACAACTTAATTGACAATTATAACTAAATATTACAACATTATTTTAATATTTAAGACTTGCTTTATATGCAAGTAAACAATAGTTAGCCTAGGCACTTCAGTTTGTTCTTATTTATCTTGAATAGATCACATGCAAAATATTGTAAAAAACTTATATAAAGTGCTATTGTCACTTAGCTTTGAGGTGAGAATGGTAATTTTACACCTACTTGCTGCCTAGATTACTGGTCGAGCTTCTTGTGTTGTCTTGTGAGTTGATTTGGCATATTGAATAGAAGTTAGTGATTGTTGTAAGCTTTGTACTCTAGTTGGTGTAGCTTTGCAAGCAATTTCCACCATTTGATTTATTGGGTCTTGTCTATCATATTTTATTCAATTCAATTTTTATGTTGTACTATGTTTTTTTGGTCTACTTTTAGCCAGGAAGAACGAATGTGTCAGCTGTCATGGATTAGGTGGTTCATGTCAACCAAAAGATATAAAATCTCGTTTGTTTGTAGAGCATGACATAATAATGACGAGCATAATAACAAAGGACTCAATCAAGTCTCTCACTTAATGTTTTGTTGATCCTTTAGTGCATAAGGTTGTAAATGGTGTAATATCATGAAGAGGCAGTTACCCCAAAATATTCCACTTCAACACTATCCTTCACTTCCAAGAAGGAACAACCATCTTTCTTACAATAACATGCCTTATTTGCTTTCTCTATTGACAAGGCCAGCATTGGAAGCACCTATCTATTGATGGATGTTTTGTGACCACACCAACACAGAATGAAATGCCAAGGTATCTTATCCTCTCTTGAGCAAAATCCGGTGTATGCTAAGATTGTAAAAGATCATACAAGTGACTTCAAGGTTCTTTTATGTCAAGTCTTGACGCGTGGATAAGCTCAATGGTCGTTGTGATATGCTCGTAACACAAAGGGACTTATGCATTTCAATATCAACAAAGACTTAGACAATTCTGGCCTTAAGATGTGTTTGAATGATATGGCAATGAAAAGTATTTTTGAGATTGTTCCAATTTAAAATGCTGAAAGCAAAGAGACAAGGGTTGAGAAGTATATCCTAATCCTAAGAACTTGAAAGACAGTGCTAAAGTGAAATCTACCACACTTTGCTTCACCGAATCAACAACACAAAGGAGGTGCAATCTTCAAAGGTTGTGTAAAGAATTTTCATATCACAAATGAACACCATCATGGAACAATACACATTTAGTGATCAAAGTTAAGCATCCACACAAAAGGCTCAGACAAACCTTACACTACACATAGAAATCATCTAATTGCAAAAGGTATGAGAAAACAATTTCACCAAAACAATATTAGCAATCTCATTCATCTAATAACTAGAAAGCAAATCTAATCTAAGTGAGGAACAAATAACCATGCAACCTCCAAAACAATACAAGTAATCACCAAACTTCAATGAGAACTCTTTTATTCTGGTAGCTCATAGCAACAATCTCCAAAGTTCCCCGTTACAAATGAGGGGCGAACCCCTTATATAGGCTTTCAAATTACAATGGGTAGCCCAAATTGAAACAAAATCGAGGGCCCGGATTTTGCCACCTCAACCCTAATTAGGGTTAGGTCATGGATAGACAATCTATTATAAATAAGCAGTGAAACCCGGGGACGCGTACCCGGCCCAAAACCCCAGAGTACCGGGTACCGGGACGTCCCCGGGACGGGTACTCCGCGTACCGGAGTACCCCCACCGCCCCCCGAGCTTTGCCATTTC
>MU226316.1:3186114-3212775 GCA_018584345.1 Thuja plicata
ATATATATATATATATATATATATATATAGGACAGTGAATGCTTATTAATCTGAACCGTATGAGTGCAGAGAGAAGACAATGCCGATTTTATTGATTGTTATTTCTTCAGCATACGAATCATATTAATATGTGTGTGGAGAGCCATATCTACGTAGAGACATGACTCTATGTGGCTTAAGCCACGTAGAGCCATGTCTATACATAGACATGCCCCTTTGCGTAAGACGGCTCTTCATTATTTATGCAACCCTTCGAAACAGTAATATGTGTTACGTCATTAATCGTAGCACATTAACATATGCTCAGCCGTAATATATATATCAACTGTCATGCAAACAGCGATAACCTTAGTTGCATTATGATCGATTATTAATAACAACAATATATATGTGTGTGTGTGTGTGTGCATGTAATCGACTATTAGATTAATATGATTATATCAATCAATTCGATGCTATAATTTAACACTGGCACCATCCATTCAATGACCCTGCTAAAAATGGGGACATTACACATTAGACTATAGACATGATGGAAGAAATTGTCCAGAAATGCAAAGGCTTACATTGCTATTGGCAATTTCAAAAGCAGATCAAGGGACCTCAAGTGACCCTAAATGTCAATCAGCTGACCCTCGACATCGATGGAAAGAATGAATGTGTTAACTATAATATATTAACTCATTCATGTTCATCAAAAAGATATAAAATCTCTCATTTGTGTACGAAAGTGTTGATAGCCTTGTGCCCATACCCAAGAACCCAAAGATAGGCAATTTCTTTTAGTTTGCTTGCAATGTGTGCTCAAAATATGGAGATTCACCTTATACATATTGTAGAAAGAGAGAGGTTGTGCTCTCAAGTTCTAAGGTCTATTTTATAATTCAATTCCAAGTGAGCTTCCCCTTCTAATTTGAAAAAAGGTTTGTCCTTGCAAATTCCATTTCAGTCCTAAAAAGGGCAAACTCAAATGCTAAATATATCTAAAGAAGCTAATGCTTTTGAGTTTGAAGTTACAAGAAAGTAGATTACCAAGTCATCATGTACAAAAATTGAAGTGCACACAAGGTCGGCTTGATGGGGTAGGTGAAAAAATAGATGATAAATGATTAGTGAAATAGTTTGTCTAAAGCTTATGAAAGGGTTAAAAGTTGCTACTTGCAGCTACAACTAGGGATTTCAAGAAGATTTTGGGCTACTTTTTGTAGAAAAAAAATTAGGCGCAAAATAGAGAAGAGATTAGATGTGAAGAAGAAAAGGCTCTTAGTGAAATGATAATCGACTGATATTCAGTATTAAACAGACCAGAGGAATACTCCTTAAATAAGCAATTACAAGATCTTTCCATAATAGAAATGATCAAGAACTAACGACAAAATAGTTACTAAACTAACTAAACAAATTAAAGAACAAAAAGTTACTAACAACTAACTGACTGACTTAAAAGAAAGTTACTTAAATGACCATTATACTAAATATTAGAATATTACTTTAATACCCTCTCTTAATGGCCATTCTCGGTCATTCTATTAACTACCTTACAAAAGACTTGACATAATCTACAGGTCATTTGGCCACAAATCCATAGAAGGCTAACTCCTCTTCAAAACACTTGGCGACTCCTAGGACCTATGAAGTCTAGTTCGGCCATATACAAGTCTGGTCCGGATCCAGTTCGAACCTGGTTCAGACCCGGACCAAATTTGCCTGTGAGTCTGGATAGGGTCTGTGCCCACAAGTTGTGTCAATGGCAGTCAAACCACGTTCGAACCTAGGTGGACCACAGCGAATTTCGTGGAACCTAGAGCAAACCTGTCCGTAAAAGTGATGGCTAAGTGATTTTTTATTGCAAATTTTATAAAATTTCGAGATCCATAACCCTAAAAAGGTGTTTTAAATTGACGTGTGTTGGGTTTTATGACTCATTTGGTGTGCATATAAATTGCTTTTTCTTGAGGTGGAGAAAATAGGTGATTGAGCAAGAGGGAGTTGGAAGACTAATTTGTGAATCTTCATCAAGTGTTTGTGCCTCATTCGTACATCTTTGCAAGCTTCTAATGGGTGAAAGAGGTAAGTTTTTCTCATTTGATTTTGTTTCTGTTTACGGTTTTAAATTTTTTTCATTTATTCTTTAATTGTCCATAAGATCTACCTATTTTTTTCCATTCTCTTGTTTTTATTTTGAATATGTATAAAATTTCTTTCCATAGGAACTACAATGGCATCTACCTCTTCCTCTGTCGGCAATAATGAACAACAAAGAATAGATCCAAGTTCTAATTCTCCTTTGCGGAAGTATGTTGATATTATAAGACCCCTTCTAGGAGGTGGTGGATTCCATTGGTAATGTCGAGGTTGTGATGTAGAAAGGAATAGTTCATATTATCAGGTGGTAGGCCATTTGTGTGGATACCCTAGAAGAGGAGTCAAGAAATGCCATGGAAAAAAAGATGCACCTATACCAAATGAAACAAAATAAAAATATATCACGGAGCATGAAGAAGTAGAAGAGAGAGAAGCATGTAGACAAAATTTGCCCACTAAAAAACAAATCAAATGGAATGCAGACCCCAACTTCAAATATTGTGATAGAAGACCACCTCTTTTAGACTACTACTGCTAAGCCTAAAACTAAAAATCAAGCACCCAATCCACTCAAAAGAAAGCGACCTTTGGAAACTTCATTTCAAAATGAGAGTCGAGACATTGCCGACCAAGATATAGCAAGATGCATATATGCATGTGGGTTGCCTTTAAGTGTTGTTCACTCCCCATACTAGACGAAGATGTTGAAAAGTGTCAATGAAGCTCCAAGAGGGTTTAAGGGCCCTGGTGATGAGAAAATACACATCACCTTGATGGAAAGAGAGGTCAAGGAGGTTGAGGATGCATTGAAGCCCGTAAGGGATTCATAGATTGAGACAGGGGTGTCAATTTTTTCAGATGGGTGGAAAGATGCAAGAAATCGTCCCTTGATCAATGTCATAGCAATGTCCCCTAAAGGGGCAATGTTTTTGAAATCCGTGGATTGTGAGGGGCAAGTAAACAATGGGCAATTTATTGCTAATATTCTCATCTCTTCCATTGAGTCATTGGGACCTAGAAACGTTGTCCAAGTCATAACGGACAACACAAATAATTGTAGAGCAGCTGGTTTGTTGGTTGAAGAGCGATATCAACATATCTTTTACACACCTTGTGCGATCCACTCGCTCAATCTTATGCTACAAAAGATTGGGAACAAAATTGGGTGGATCAAAGAGGTGTGTGCAGAGGTTGAGGACATCCAGATGTTCGTCACAAACCACCACATGACTCAAGGAATTTCTCGATTATTCTCAAGTTTGGGGCTATTGAAAATAAGTGAACTTCATCTTGAAGTAGTAATTTAATTAAAAAAAATTAAAATTAGTATTTTACATTTTCTGATTTTCATTATTTGATTGTGTAATGTGTATTCTTTTATAAAGTTTGTCTCTATTTAATTGTATTTTTTTACTCTAATTTCTATTATAGGTTGCTAAGACCTGTTTTGCATCAAACTTAATCGTGTTGAGATGACTTATAAAAGTGAAAGTGACACTTTGCAAAATGGTGATCAGCAATAATTGGTCTATATGGAGGCAAAACAACACTGGGAGGGCAACGAAAATTAAGCAAAGGATATTGGATGACTCATGGTGGAAACATGTGGAGTATCTCCTTCACTTCACCGAGCCCATTATGAGTGTGCTTCACTACACTGACATGGATAGGCCTTGCCTTGGAGAGTTGTATGATGGCATCGACTCAATGCTTGAGAAGATGAAGAAAATCATAAATGACAGAGCAAGACCTTGAGGAGACCTTCAAACAATTGCAAGCAATTGGTGTCGAATGATGGAGCAAGATGACCACACCTCTACATTTGCTTGCCTATGCATTGACACCAAAATATTATAGCAACCAATTTATTGATATACCGGGAAGGATGCCACCATATGGAGATTTAGAAATGTCTAATGGGTACAAAGAAGCATTTGAAAGACTCTTTCCTGATGATGATATGAGAGATTTGATTACAGATGAGTTCATAGAGTTTCAAGAGGCTTAAGTAATGATGGTCTTCGTCATCGGTTTAGGAAGGATGCTCATAGTTGGTGGTACGTCCATGGCCAAGGATTCCAATTGCGGCAACCCCTTGCAATCAAAATTATATCACAAGTTTTATTTATAATTTTAATTTATTTTGTCTTCATAGGTTGCTAGTTCATCTGCATCAGATTCTTTCATCCACTCAGTAAAGCGCAATAGATTGCAATAGAAAAGAGCAGAGAACTTAGTATATGTGCATTCCAACTTGCGTCTCCTTTCCCACGAGCAGAATGAATACAAAGAAGGGGAGACGAAGATGTCGGATATAAATGTAGAGCATACGGACTTGGATGCTTCTAGTTCTCAGCTAGCGATTGATGCATTGGATAACTTGAACAGGGATAATGTTATTGGTGCAGCTGACCCAATAGGCCTTGGCACTATTTGTGAATCAACTAATGTCATTGGCATTGAAGAAGATGAAGATGAAGAAGAAGAATAAATTATTAATCCATTAGTTGAATTTGAAACTCAAACAATGATACTTGAACTTGATGTTATGATTTATCATTTGGCATTTTAATATTTTGATGTTGAATTTGAAGTATATGATACTATGATGGTATGATCATGATGCTCTGATTACAAGTTTATGGTGTTTTGTTGTTTATGTGATATTATGTGACATTCTAATCTTAATTCATGCTTAAAGGCTGCATATATATATATATATATATATATATATATATATATATATATACACTAACAAACCCAAACCCCATTTCAAAATTTTGGCATACCGGTGAATTGGTTCTTTGAACCTATATCTGAACCCAAACCAAAACAGGCAACTTAGCGTAGGACTAGACCCTCTAGTTCTATCTCTCCCATAGCTTTTACTGGAGCTGGGAAGAGGAACATGTAAAATGTTTTGATGTAGTATTTACTTTTAGTTTTACAAAAACAATTTGCTATTTTAATCTTGTTTTAGAATATCAGCCATCAGCATTCCACATGAGGATGTCATTTTGTACCTAATTTGCATTTAAATCAACCAAATATAACTATACACAGCTTGTTTCTTTTATGTACTCATTTATTGACTCATTGGATGCATCTCCTCATTGAATTTTGCAAAAAAAATGCATTTCTAATAAAATATAAGCAAATTTTCAAGTTGTTGAGTTTTTGCCCAGTTGCATTTTTGGGCCTTGCCAAGTTTTTGTCGAGTGCAAGTTTTTCAACTATGGCTGGGATGAAGGCATCATTTGTCATTAATTCAAAGACGATCATCTTGAGAGTGAGTTGCATTCCTTGTCTAATTCTATTCAGGATTGACAGGACACTTTTTAGGATCTCATTATGAATTTTCTAGAGGTTTGTGTTGTACATCACACAGTTCTTGCCTGAATTGTTTCTAAGTTGCAAGGATTGCATGAGATTGTTGTGGGTAATGGAATTGGGAGATGATGTACTTGTTGGCCCAAGTTGATTCACTTGATAGGCATGGGATCTAGACACTACAAGTGCTACATCATAATCCACAATTTAGTCAAGGTGTTGCTTGATCTTCCCAATCGACAATTGCTTGAGGATAAGCAATTCCAGGAAGGATAGACTATCATTTACCATTTTTTGTAATAGTGTCACAAAGAAGACCTCTAACCTATCCCCGTTTCCCATAGGCTAAAGGATAAAGCATCGATATTAGTTTTTAATATTATTTTAAGTTGGGCCCAAGAATTTTTAAATTAAGAATCAAGAGGCAAATTAAATAATATTTGAGCTTTGTGATATCCCAATATTTTACAATGCAAATAAATAGGCATGGAGAGAATAACATACATTGTCTTTGTATATAATCTGCATTTTCATATAGTTTAGAAATGACCTTGTGATAGATGGAGCTTGGCACTCACCAAGACATCCATCCACCATGTAGACACCTTAGCTATGATGATATTTACAAGTGACCTCAGGCTGATCACTTGTATATACCACCACAGCTAGTGAGCTATATGATGGACCGATGGCTTGATGATCGGTTTTGGCAACCATCATCATGTGATTGCCATCATGTAGTGCACTACATTTCATAAGCAATGCCATCATCATGCATGCATCCATCCATGGCATGCCATCATACCTATATGCATAACATATTTTGTCATACATACATATATGATGGATGTCTATCCGCGTTGTACATGAATACATCCATCCCGAAGTAATTGCATAAATATCATTATAACAGCATTACATCATAACATAATCATTATCGTTGCATCTATATTGCATCATTTTACATGACAGCCGATCCATATATCACAGCATCAACCTTCATAACATTCATAGCATAAGCCTTGCATCATACTTGCACACTTAACATAAGCATACACCTTGCATTCTCATTATCAGCCAATCCATCAAATATCGGCATTTGCATACTTAGCCGATTTGTATAATCGGGCTGGCAGATTTAATAATATTTAATCACATATGATTATTAGTGGTTCACCGCAATAATCATATTGATTATTACGGTGAACAATAATGCTCTTTCATTTTTTAGTTACGATGGGAGGCATCCATTCCGTCGCACCTCTTCATTGGGCCGATGATGAATATAAAATGAACATTGTAACATGGTAAGAAGGCAGAGCAGATTACTAAATTAAATATATATAATCCCGTGTGGAACGCTCTGTAGAGCAAATCTGATTGCTGATAGCAATCAAAAGGTGCAAGCAATTATAATCAATATCAGAGACGGCATCATCCAGAAGCACAGTCAATACAAGTAATATCAGAGACGGATTCATTATCAATGCATATAAGATAAAGAAGGATCAGACACAGCCTGTGTATCGATATCTCTACCATTGAGATATTCTTTAGCCTGTATAAGCAGCATGGATAAACAGTGCATATCAGAGACAGCCATTCAGGTTATAAAAGCATAATTTATATTGCCACATCAGAAACAGCATTTATGTTTATTGTATGCAACCTTCTTATTAACTTTGGAAGTGTATACATTTGGAATTAAAACATATTCAGTGTTTGCATTTAGAATTACCAGTCATTTGCATTTTAACTTTGTATATGCATTTGGAATTATCATTCAATATAAGCACTATTCATTTCATTGTATAAGTCTACAATTTGGAACTATAAATCAGATTTGTATAATTGTTCAAATTAGAATTGTGTAAATCTCGTAGTGTCTCAAAATTGTAAAAAAGGGACATTACAAGCTTTGCATTCAAGTTTGCTTCCAAAGACAAAAAGCCTTGGTTGATTTGAGGATCTTGGAGAACAAAAACCCTCTAGGATATTGACTATTGGATTTGGGGACAAAATCGTTCTTCTCCAACATTGGCAATTCCATCAAGGAGTTACACGTTCATTTATTGGATTATTTTCAGATATGAGCATTCGCGAATTGGTCGTTTTCCTTGCAAACTTTTCAAAATTTTGAAGGTTTTGCACGCATTTTGGTGCTGCTAAAGTGTCTCTGCAGTGAAATCAACATTTTTGGCAAACTTTCAAGTTTACATGTTGTTGCTAGTTCCTACAATGACACTACAGTGAAATTAGCATTTTGGAGGAATAACTCATCACTAGAGCAGTGAGTAGTATACACTGTATACAGCCATTAACTTGAGTATATGTCATGTCAACTTAATAAAGACCACTAAGTTTTTAAATGATTTGGTTGCAAACAAATATGATAGCTAACTTGATTCAGAAAACAACATTTTATTATAAAATTGCTACTTTTACAAACTGAAGACTTCTTGCAAGTCTGATTACAGAGGGATATTAACAACTTACACAATTCTTACAAAATAAAATATCACAATGCCACCTCAATTTTTGCTACTAAAACATTTGTGCTCACATTGTAATAGTGTTCCCTTTGTTCAACACTTTGCAGGCATTTCATTCTAAGAACTCCCTAAGTTACTACAGATCTATGTTGCAATCTGTAATGTCCCCTTTCTATTTCGCCCTAAAACTTAGCCCTAAATCACAATTGCACAAGCTTAGGGTAAGGATTTACCGAAAATAGAAGACTTCTTTAGGTATATAACTCCAAACTTGAAATCTCGCTATAATTTAGATCTTTATAATATATAGATTCCAAACAATAAATATTTATTATCTAGTGTTTTCATTGAATGATACTCATGTAATATTGATATTTTGTAATTATTCATTCTTAATCCCTTTTTGTATCCTTTTCTTATCCCTTCTTATTAATATTCTCCTCTTTGTCAATGATGTTCTTCCAAAAAACTGCCTCTCGATGTGAGATCGAATCTCATAATATATCCTTCAAGATTGAATGGTTACAACTTTTGGAATATAAAAAATATGCCTCTTCATACAATTTAAGTTAATCAATTTAATTCACACCTTTCTCTAATTGCTGGCACTTAACTATATAAAATTGCATCTTGTGGAATATGAAATCTAGTCAAAACTCTATATTGGACCCTTTCGATATACCCTCAGACCGATTTGTCTAAGTATTGGCTGACTTGTCTAATGGCAGTTTTGAATTAATCGTATTATTAAGTTGTCTTATAATAAAGTTCAATATCTTCAGTAATTATACCAACTTAGTGTTTAATTATATCGACCTCCCATCGTGTTATATTGCTGATGCCGTCACTAATATTATTCCCTCCAAACCGCTGAAGTTAGTCAACTTTTGCATCCCTAAATATTTTATGGTTCTTGTATCGTGTTCCCACTTCATCCCCTGGAAGTAACACTAATTCAATGGTAGGAAAGTTATATCGTCTTTTGACCAGTTTGTAGTTTCCCATGCTCATTATCGATAAGGTGGTCATTGTTATTCTCACTGTTCTCTATTGTGTTTTATCATTGTTGTCTTTATAAATTTATATTACTTGTTTCGCCAATGATTGCCTCTCTTGATCGCTGTTCATATTATCAAACACGGTCATTGTTATCGTCCTCATTAATATAATTATTGTTCAGAGTCTCAGACATCATGTTGATTGTGGTAATGATCTCATACTTATAATTGTTTGATTGGACTGCCCCTCAAGAGTCTTGTACATCATCTTATCCTCCCTCGATAATCTTTTGACTACGGAGTCCATCATAGTGTGAGTTGAGGCTTGCCAGAAGCAACTCTTTTGTTATGTAGATAGGAATATCCCAATATCGATCTCCTAGTTACAATAGGGTCAAGGAAACATCCAAATATTTCAGCAAGTATTCTTGGTGCTTCTGTACCCTATATTTTCCCCCAGTGACAACGATATTATATTGCAAAGTCATTCCTTGGCATGATCATAGAAAATTGTGAAGTCTTACAAAGTAAGACAATTTTCTAAATTTATTTGCAAATTAAATTTATCTGTAGATGGGGTTATGACAGTTCTCCCCTCCCAAAATTGCTTGTCCTTAAGCAATAATTGAATGATCATGGAGATCTATCCATAATTCACCTCCTATTGTGCTACTCTTGTATTATCATATATGTTTTCTTGAATGTGAATTATGATCAATAGAAACTTTACAGGTTTTCTCTCATCACTCTGAGAGAGGGAACAAGGTTGTAACACCAAATTGATATCGGATTGACCTAATGCTTACACGATGGTTTGTCTTCATTTATGCTTTTGACTATGAACCCTGCAACCACAGAGTAATCACAAATGCATACATATATCCATATAGACTAATAACATTAGTTAGCTAGATGTATATATAATTTCCAAAAAAAAAAGCAATTTCCTATGCTATTTTCACTCTTAATTAATTTGGTTCATAGAGATTGAGTCATGATAGGTTAGTCCAAGCCAATCCCATACTAAGCGCAAGAGCGGAACTTTGGTCCCCTTGGCCTCGGTGGCAGGACTTAGACATCCACGCGAGGTGATCTACTTAGCAGGATGCTTGTCTTGCCTCCTTATCTGTGCCATATCCCCAATATCTAACTAGCTCACCATTGTAGGAAGGCTAGGGAGATTATAGTGGGGTTCTCAACTTGTCCAATCTAAGCCCAAGGGTGGGACATTGACCCTCTTGGCTTTGGTGGCAGGACTTTAACATCCACCAAGGTGGCCTACTTAGATGGCGGTCTTAACCTTCTTACCTACATCTCTTAGGGTAAAAATGGTATGGAGATTGTAGTGGAGTTCTTAGTTTGCATAGCTTAAGCCCAAGGGCAGAACTTTGGCACCCATCAAGGTGGTCTACTTTGATGACAACCTTTACCCTCTTACCTACATTTCTCATAGTAAGGATGGTATGGGGAATGTAGTGGGCTTCTCGTCTTGTCCAATCTAAGTCCAAGAGTGGGACTTTGAGCCTCTTGGCTTTGATGGCAAAACTTTGGCATCCATCAAGGTGGTCTACTTAGATGGCAACCTTAACCCTTTACCTACATCTCCCACTACATCAATTTCACATTTATTTTTTAATTCTTGTACTCTAGATCAAACATAGGGCGCGCATTTGAAACATGGGGTATACATATGAATGCATGAAGTATTTTACAATGTTTTAATTTTGGGGATTGGTCTATTTTATGTTGTCACTGCTAGAGCTGCACCTCCTCAAAGCTCCATTGGTTTTTCATCCCTTCATTATTTGCTTGGATGATTTTGAGATCATGTTTTGTTTTCTTTGTTCCGTGTTCGTTCTGTTTGCTTGTTAGGCATACCTTCTATTATGTGGGCTTGACTCCTTTTCCCACATATATGTTCTGGTTCCCATCGTTCTTTGCACTTGAAGCATAAATTTTTCCTTTTGAATTCGTCACCTTGTTTCTTGAAATCCACTCCTTTGCACTTATGCCCATGCTCCCATGGTTCTTTGCAATGGTAGCATGGCTCCCTTTTCTCGGATTCCCTCCTATGATTGTCTTCTTTTTGAGAATTTTTAGAATGTGTGTTTGATGCAAAGTTTTTGAATCTATCTTTGGTTGGGTGCGTGTCAAACTACAATGTTTTTTGGATTGCTTCTTTCAAGTTTGTTGGATCCAAGGCGCTCACCGTGCTCTTGATTGATTCTTTCAATCCTTCTACGAATAGGTAAGTGAGCCTTTCTTGAGAGATTTCTAGTACCATGACTGCCAACCTTTCAAATTCGGTGGCAAATTCTTCCACTGTCCCTTCTTGCTTAAGTTGAGTTAATTGTTTGAAGTACCATTGTGGGTGTATCCTATCAAATCTTTTTATAAAATTTTGTGTGAACCCGTCATAACTTTTTATTTGTTGGTGACCTTGGGTGATAAGGCCATGATGCCACCATTCAAGGGCTCCCCCTGTTAAGTGAAGCACCGCAAATTTAATGGCATTTTCTTCTATCATGGGACTTAATGAGAGGTAGGTGTCTAGCTATTGCACCCATGAACGTGTTGTGATTCTCCCTGATCCTTCAAAGTTAGGAAGGGTTATTTTATTCACTCTTTCTTTTAGGTCTTTATCTCGCGATGTCTTTCTTTTCTTATTAGAGGCTTTCATCCTAGCATCACAATAATCCTTAAAAGAGATATCCTTTCTAAGCTCGGGGTTAGTTCTAGAGTATGCCTATACAATTTCGTCAATAGTGTTCATTGGAGTAGCATCTGTTTCTTCTTCTTCTTCCATTTGTCCCTCCCTAGGTAGGAAAGATGGTCTTGCCAATCTAGGATTTGGTTATTATTATTTGCAGAATGATTGGAGTTAGTATCCCTTCCATTGTTGCTCATGTTTTGAATGGCTTGGAGGAGTCAATTTGTTCTTTTGTTCCTTTCGTTTTGCTCCATGAGGGCTTGGGTGGTTTAGGTTGTTTGTTCCATGAAAACCCTCAATTCATTGCTCATTTGATCACTCATGGTGGTGGTGAGTTTCTTTCTCTCTCTCCAATCCTCTTTGAGCCCTTTGGCTAGTTTGCATCAACTACCTCTCACAGGATGG
Organism: Thuja plicata; assembly: GCA_018584345.1. NCBI lineage: Eukaryota > Viridiplantae > Streptophyta > Pinopsida > Cupressales > Cupressaceae > Thuja > Thuja plicata. The sequence goes on from MU226316.1 coordinate 3,198,135, forward strand.
CAAGAAAGATGCTCTGATACCACTTGCAATGTCCCCTTTCTATTTTGCCCTAAATCACAATTGCACAAGCTTAGGGTAAGGATTTACCGTAAATATAAGACTTCTTTAGGTATGTAATTCTAAACTTGAAATCTCACTATAATTTAGATCTTTATAATATAAAAAAAGATCCAAACAATTAATATTCATTACCTAGTGTTTGCATTGAATGATACTCATGTAATATTGATATTTTGCAATTATTCATTTTTTCCCTTTTTGTAATCTTTTCTTATCCCTTCTTATTAATATTCGCGGGCAAGGTGTTTCCCACTGCTTGATCCAGAATCCTAATGTTCCAGAATCCTAATGTTTTTCACTGCCTTGCTTTATCTTCTTTGGGAGTTGTTACCTCTTTCCGGATCTATGGCTTGGGATCTCGGAATCGAGTGGGCTTGGCTCAGCCCGAGAAGAGGATCCCGGCCTATTCAAGAGAGGGGTAGAGGGGAAGATCCCCTAATGGAAACACAAAAGGCAGTTCTGCCTTAAATATAAGACTTCTTTAGGTATGTAATTCCAAATTTGAAATCTCACTATAATTTAGATCTTTATAATATAAAGAGTCCAAACAATAAATATTTATTACCTAGTGTTTGCATTGAATGATACTCATGTAATATTGATACTTTGCAATTATTCGTTCTTTCCCTTTTTGTATTCTTTTCTTATCCCTTCTTATTAATATTCTCCTCTTTGACGATGATGTTCTTCCAAAAAAATGCCTCTTTCTGATGTGAGATCAAATCTCATAATATATCCTTCAAGACTGAATGGTCATGACTTTTGGAATATAAAAGATATGCCTCTTCATACAATTTAAGTTAATCAATTGAATTCACACCTTTCTCTAAATGTTGGCGCTTAACTATATTAAATCGCATCTTGTGGAATATGAAATCTAGCCAAAACTCTATATTGAACCCCTTCGATATATCCTTAGACCAATTTGTCTAAGTATGCCTGACTTGTATAATGGCAGTTTTGAATTAATCGTATAATTAAGTTGTCTTATAATAAGTTCAATACTTCAATAGTTATACCGACTTAGTGTTTAATTATATCAACCTCCCATCATGTTATATTGTTGATGCCATCAATAATATTATTCCCTCCAAACTGCTGAAGTTTGTCGACTTCTGCATCCCTACAAAAATTTACGGTTCTTGTATCGTATTCCTACTTCATCCCCCTGAAGTATCACTAGTTGAATGGTAGGACTAGGAATGTTATTATCGCCTTTTGACCAGTTTGTTGTTTCCAGTGTTACCTGGGCACGCATTTCCGACATAATTTGACATGTCCTGAAAACGGGGATGTCCCGGAAACTCAAAAACCCATCCCCTGTCTGTTCCATAAAATTTATTTAAATAATGTTTGAGTTTTGATAATTTGTTTGGCTTCCAGTCCCATGTGAACTCTCAATTTAAATTATTTTACACAAACGTTATATGTTAAGGTTCTATAATGTATATAAGCATGCTTTATCATGTTCCATAAAATTTATTTAAATAATGTTTGAGTTTTGATAATTTGTTTGGCTTCCAGTCCCATGTGAACTCTCAATTTAAATTATTTTACACAAACGTGATATGTTAAGGTTCTATAATGTATATAAGCATGCTTTATCCATGTTTATATATGAATATTTAAAAATTCTGTATATATTTTTTATATAGTCATCCCCACTGTCGTCCCCTGCTGTCCCATGCTCCGGGAAAAAAAAATACATCCTACAAACCCATTTTCCCGTCCCCCTGTTCAAAACCCAGGGTAACATAGGTTGTTTCCCATGCTCATTATTGATAAGGTGGTCATTGTTATTCTCACTGTTCTCTATTGTATTTTATCATCGTTGTCTTTATGGATTGATATTACTTGTTTCGTTGACGATTGCCTCTCTTGATCGTTGTTCATATTATCAGACACGGTCATTACTATCGTCCTTATTAATATAATTGTTGTTCAGACATCATGTTGATTTTGGTAATGATCTCATACTTATAATTGTTTGATTGGACTGCCCCTCAATGAGTCTTGTACATCATCTTATCCTCCCTCGATAATCTTTGGTTGACTACGGAGTCCATCACAATGCGAGTTGAGGCCTGCTAGGAGCAACTCTTTTGTTATGTAGATAGGAATATCCCAATATCGATCTCCTAGTTACAATAGGATCAAGGAAACATCCAAATATTTCAGCAAATATTCTTGGTGCTTCCGTATCCTATATTTTCCCACAGTGACAACGATATTATATTGCAAAGTAATTCCTTGGCATGATTATAGAAAATTGTGAAGTCTTACAAAGTAAGACATGTTTCTAAATTTATTTGCAAATTAAATTTATCTGTAGATGGGGTTATAACACAATCTACAAGCCTTAATTCATGCTCAGGAAGCCTTTTTCTTTTTTTAGCAATTATCAATGAACTAAATGATGTTGAATTTGACTATAAAACACAACTACTATGTTGCACCCAAAAAAAGATCTAAAACAGACTGTTAAATTACAACTAGGAGGATGTTGGAGCAGGTTGCTCATTGACTCTACACTGAAACTGCTAAACTGGAACTACGTTGAAAACTATTAAGTATTGTTTAATTCCCAAATTGGAACCACCAACTGGAAGGCAAGGGTTTTCATCCCTGGTCTCCATTTGAAAAGTCAAAGGGTTTTTGTCCTTCAATCTCAAGCAATCCTCGAGGTTTCTGTCCTGGGACTATGTGAATAAGTGCTCAAGTGAGGCTTTGGGAGAAAAGATTTTTGAATGTCCTTACTACTGTCTACTGCTTGCCTAAATAGACTAATATGCCCTTAGGGCAATACCTGCAAGGGTAGCAATCTCCTCAATGTTGATGTATACCAACATAGTAGCATTTAGCAGGAGAAATCATCAATACATGTTGCACATTTCACAAATCTAGTGATAGCGCCATCACTTTGGAGGGTTTCCAGAGAGAGTTTGTCATCGTTTATTGTCACAAAATTTCTAGCCACTTTCCTTAGCAGCACCATTGCTTGGGGGAAGATCTGCCCTAACTATTGCTATTTTTATTAGTTTCCAGCCAATACTTCGGCGCACCAGCATTAGAGGAGGTTACAACAACACTTTGGACAAGCAGTATCAACATCTTTTGTTGTTTGCAGACATTTTATTGACTGTTATTAGTATTTTGGAAGGCCTTGGATGGTTGCACAGCCTCTAGTTGATTGTTCCCAGCTGCCAAGTAACCTCCTTAAGTCATCTGCCTTGCCACTATTGCTGCTACTGCACTTCTATTGTCAGATCTAGCAAACAAACTTACCTAATATTCACCATAAAGGCTGCTACAACTGTACATTAATCATTGCCAATCACATTCAATTATTGCAAGTCTGAAAATCATGTATATCATTCATTGTGAGTTGGTCAAGCATTTTGCAAATCTACTAAATAAATTTGCAGTTTAATTCATATCCATGCATGTTAAATACCCTAGGGTTCCATTCTTGAATGTTTGTTAGCATTTGAGGGTTATTTGATTTATTTTCAATCACATCAGCACTTGTATATGATGTTTGTGAGCATTTACTACTAAGATCTGAGTGCAATGGCATATAAAAGGTGTTAAGTTGGTTATCTGCCTCATATAAAATCTTAACCAGCACTTTTATTTGGTTTGTTTATTACTTATAAGAGAATTTTGCTAGTTTGGGTTGCAGCCAAAATTTGTTTCCCAGCCAAGGTATGACAAGCTTCCAGCAATTGGCTTCATTTTGATTCTGCTGTCCAACTTTGCGTTTTGTTTCAAAAAATCAGAAAATTGACAAAATTCCTAGTTGATGATGTTACAAAACCAACTATAGCAGAAGCCAGTGCTAATGGAGCGTCACTTTCCTTAAGACTCTCCATGGACCCTTGCATCATTCAGATGGATGGTCAACACAAGCTCCCGGCATTAAAAAAAAGGAATACACTCTCTACAAATCATTAGATAATGAAATCAACAATTCATAGGAGCCCCAAATACAGCAAAAAGATTTCTCTATATATACATCCCTCCCCAAAACGAAGCCAAAATCAATTTGAAATTTAGAAAGAAATCGCTATAGTCTCTAGCTACTCACAGGAACTTTTTACATAAGGAAATGGATGAACCCAGCAATCCATTGGACACAAAGTCACCCTAACATCATATTTCAAGGCACAACTCTGCAAAAAGCAACTGTAAACTATTAATGGCTGCTTTGATCTACGCCCATTCATCTCCTAAAATAACTTCCACCATCAATAGTGAGAATCTACTATCCATTTCAAATAACTCATCGATGAAGACCCACACTTTTGTTATTACATTGTACACTTGAACTTCCAACGCAGCTAGTGGTTTGATTGGCCTATTGGCTTCTTGACCAATTGGAGGCTGAGGCCAATCCTCAAATGTAGTCTCCTTCTTCTACTCATTAACTTTAAAACCTTGTAATGACCCAAACCGGGTATCTCCCAAATTTTCAATAATACATTCATGCAATAAACCATGGATTCAACAGTAATAAACCAGCAGAATATATTCCATTAAAACCCTCAGCAACATTATTGCATTATACAACAGCAATACAATAACATTGGGATTTCTCATAATCCAAATCCGAACTACAATATGCAATAGGATATCAAATAACAGAAAAGAACCTGTGAATACAATGGCGAACTCTGCTGTAAATCCGCACCGGAGATGAACTGGGTTTCCGTCCAATCCACCAAGAAAGCCTGAAGGTTTCCGTCCTCAGGTTTTAGAACCAAAAGCTGAAGCTCTCTGGATTCTCCAAGAGAAAATAAATTCATAAAACTAAGCATACACAATGGGACTCCAAGCCTTCTTTTAAAGCTACAGCTGTGACTCTTCATATTCCACTTAAAGTCACTTTTTAAATAAATATAACCGTTGGGTTATAAAGTGACATAATAAAATAAAGTAAGGAACCTTCTAGCATTAAAACGGAGGGCCAAACAAACTCGGATGAAGACGTGTGATAGCTTGTCGGAAATCTCTCGGCGAGACGCTCCAAGTCCACTATTGAAATGCCAGAGAAACTGAGTTCTGTCGACTAACTATAAATAGTAAGCACCCTGGAAACCCTGTGGAAACTGATCCGATTGGCTTGAAACTTAAAGCACCTAGGCCAAACATCCCTCTGATCACCTGCCAAACCCCAATTAGCCCACCGAACCATGATGAAAAGGCTAACTATAAGGCACGAAAGAATGTGCCCTGAAAAGGGGACATTACAAATCATCCCTTCCTGGAGATTGCTTGCCCTCAAGCAATCAGTATCTGCATGCTGTGATCATAATACCTGGATCCCAAACCAACCTCAGGGAAGCTTCTCCACCAATCTGTCATGTGAAACTGAAAAAGATATTATGCCCTGACCTGTGAAGCCATTCACACAGCAACAAACAACAACCAGTCTAATGCCAGGATCCCAAATCACTGCAGGATCAGTCGTACCAATCTGCCCTGTGCCGCCATCATCTATGAGAAAGTCCTCAACCAAATTGAGAACCTCACTCCAACTGAGATCACTAGCACCTCTACAGTCAAATGCAGGGGGAAGCCAAACCTCACACCAATCGACTCCCTAAATAAATACCAACCGCGAGTACGTCCCTCCTGGATCCCATAAGCAAAAGGGCCATCCATCTCCCCAGCTAGCTGAAATATCCTGACACCCTATGCCCATACTGAGTGAATCACCAGAAATGTCCAACTGCCATAACACTGCCCCTCTGATCCGTCGCCCAAACTGGAAACTATACTGAAGAGGCAAGGTACCCAGACTGTCAGACAAGGCTTCCACCTGTAAGCAGGGAAGCGTACCAAACCAATCACTCACCCCACACCTCTGCAATAATCGGGAAAGAAAGTTCTCCGTAGGTGGGCTGAATGGAAAACATAATGCATCCCATACAATGTGGCCAACATGCGATGCACTAACCAACTCTACTGGAATTCCTGAATCAGCATAAGGATTCCATAACTGTCTCTCAATACCTGAAGTCATACATTGTACACCAAGGTGTGAAAAATTCACCCCAACAAGCATAATCATCATACCAAGCTTGATAACCCCGTACTGAATAAGCTCTACCCGATCATCATCATCATGCCTAAAATATGTGGTGACAGAATTACCATAAGCACTGGATGAATCGGTATGATAATGTAGAAGAGTCGTAGCTGTGTGGAAAGAGGAATGAACCAAGGGATGCTCGCCAACACGAGACATCTCACCATCAATGAGAGGTAGTGCAAGGAAAGGCATATCACCCATCATGCCACAAGACATAACTGCCCATCCTAGACTGCTGGTGTAAAAACCACACTGCTCAGCAACTAAGTTCATCCCGCTACTCCAACCTAGTGACCAAGACTCACCTCTAATAACTGAACCTGGGTCCCAAATTCTGCAATCAACCTCATCCTCGTCATGGGGATAGGAAATACCTACCTCATCTAACTCAAAGAAAGGATTATCAAATGTCAAATCAGCATCCATCTCAAACAAGAAATTATCGATCACCTGAAAGTTATCTAACTCATAAAGAAACTCTGGATGATCCAAAGATCTTTTGGGACAGCTATCCAAGTCATAGGTCTGTTGTATGCTATCAAGTTCCTGTATCACCTCCTGAAAGAATTTGTACCTTTCCCTGTCGTCCTATTCCCTATACTAGCTAGTGACAACAATCTGATTTCTTGCTTCCTGAAGGGCTATACGTGTGTGTTCCAATGTTTCATGAGCAACATTAAGCTCTTTGTTGAGCTTATTAACCTCGTCATCTTTTTCCCTCAACTGCTCAGCATAATTTTCAGCAACCTGTAACAGGTAGTCGCGATCTGAAAGAAAACACAAATATTCTGATTTCCAATCCTCAAAAGTTGTTTTGACCCCCTGTAAATCTGCAACATAAGATCCAATCCCTATACCACCTTGTCCTTTCTCCTTCTGAACTTCCCTGTAAAGATCCTCAATAATCTGGTGAGTGCTATCATGGTGAACAAGAGCTGCAATAATGGCACCATTATTGAAATTCAGCTGACTCTTCAAGGCAAGCTTTGCTATCATGGTGAACAAGAGCTGCAATAATGGCACCATTATTGACTTTCAACTGACTCTTCAAGGCAAGCTCCTCCTCAATGTCATTTTGGGATGCATTATCTGATGGGTCATCCAAATCAGCATTATATATAAGTGAGGTGCTGCTAAAGAAGTCACATGACTCCTCATTACATGAATTGCTCAAGACATCTAACTGGTGGTCACGATCTTTAACCATATCTTTTCCATCTTCTCTTTGATCAAGTGTAGGTTGAGAATCAATGGAAGTTGGTTGCTCCTCTAGCAAACCATCCTGTAACCTCTGGATTTGCTGCCTCTTCTTTAGCCTCTTCTTCCTGCATTGATTCAGTATTTATTTTACAATCTCCCGCTTTGATGACAACGTCATAAGGCTTTTCTTCAATAACTAGTATGGTTTTTTGTTCACTTATGGGGTGATTAATGGTAGCTGGAAACTCTTCATATAAATTTCTGCACCTATCTTGTGCAAGTAGATCTCGAGCCAAATCTTGACATTGCTTCCTTTCCATTAAAGTCTTGTGTTGAAGCTTTGGATGAAAGTCCATGAAACTAGAGAAGGTTAAATCTCTCTGAACCTATGGAGGAAGTGTGTTATACTCATCATACATGCCAAGTATTTCTGTCCTTATAATAGGTTGTGAAATCTGGGCTAACTGTTGTTGTACCTTAGCAAGATCCTTCAGGACTTTTTCCAAACCATGCATCTTTCCTAGCTAGATACCACTTGTCTCTACAGGTGAATGATCGGACTTACACTGCTCAAAATCTTCCAATTAACTTGTAGCTGCCTATAATGATTCTAACTGGCTATTCTCAAAACAATTGGTTGCAAGAATTCTGATTTTGGGGATTTGTGTTGTTCTAATGTTTGCAAACCGCAACTATATCTTTCCTTGTTCAATTTAATCAATGAACGAAGGGAACAAGCTACACCAATTTATCCTTTCCACTAATACTGAAGTTTCACTTAATCGAATAAGCAAGCTACATGTATTACGAGAATCATGTTTACATTACAAACATTACTTCCATTGATTTCAATATTAAGAATGCATTCAGACTATAAATGTTTCAACTCCAGATGTGAGGATGGATAAAAATAACGTATGCACCTTTTATACAGCGTTAACCCTAGGTAGCAGTTGTAATACGCTTGACTTTATTTAAGATTTTCTATTTGTCGGCTGATTTGATAATTTCAATAATTGTTTCGCATTCAGGACTGCAGACAGCAGAATTGCAATCCTCCAATGTACCTTTACTTGTTTGTTTACCAATCCTTGCATAGCTATTTTGCACTGCCAATTTAGAGATGAACCATGGGTACTACCAATCTGCCGCTTTTTGCTAGATGAACACTTCAAATGTTTGGGTGTAGATATTGGAGAGTGTTGTTGTGGATACTACGCAATGTGTTGTCGGTAAGATCAGATGTTAATACCGTATGCTTCCCCTACATTCATTCTGTCGCCCAACCTTAATGCGGGCCAACTAGCACCCACGTCTACCCGCCAATCAAACTGCTCAATACCAGCAGTGTCGCGCGGTTTATATAAGTCTAAGGTCTGCCCGACACCGGAACTAATCTGCTCCATGTCAACCCCTTGGTTACTCCAGCACTGACCTGCACCGACTGCGTTTGGAGTGACTCTTGCTTATGTTGTTCTAGCACTGGAATCCGATAAAAACCGTGCACAAAATCAATTCCCCATTCCGTTAATATTCCGAACTTTAGTCTTAGTCTCCCAGACTACAGCAATATTATTAAACCTTGCAATCATTAATAAGCGGCTAACAAAATCACAGTTAGATATTTGTAATACTCAGAATCACAAGTGTCGGCTTCTTGAAAGGAATGAAGGCCCGATAACCAGAAAATATTTGATGGATGTTATAATCCAGGATCAGTAATTCGGCTTAAATAATAAGGAACGAGCCCCACAGAAATATTACGTCCAAAACATTATAGTTAATAATCCCCTTGACTATAGAAAACTCAATTCATTTTTATAATTTAAGAGCTCCTCTGTAAATACTACCACCCTTTTTGCATATTCACGGTATTGGCAAAATAAAATGCCTTCTACACCAACATCTAAATCAGGCCCACTGAATAATATAATGCCTAAGATATCATAATTTACATTAGATATATTCCCCGCAGCAATAGCAATTAAAATCTTCCTCTGCATGTGACGATTTCAAATATTCCCAACAGCAATCAATGACCGTAACCTTTATTTCCAGTCTGGCATCAAATACTCTATCTATTCTTTACGGCAATGTAACGTCCAGCTGACTATCCAAATTCCTTAGCCAATGTACAGCAAAAAGGAATAATTGGAATTCAGATATTGCTTACGACCAAATAATATTTCACAGCTTGACCATTGGCTTAATATCGTATTAATTCCTTTACACGGCTACACTATACTCTTGGTTGCTATGCTGACTCTCACCTTCCAGCTTGGTTGCACTGTTGTTTTGGCCCGTGAAGCATGTCACGCGAGTTTCCGCCGACTCCTTCAATAACAACACCCACGCCTCCCTTGTCACAGACACCGAGCACTGTTTATGTCTGTTGAACCAAGGCCCGCACGCGTGAGGCTCTTCTAGCGGCTAACCCCCAACAATGAAGATACGATGGGCAGTGGGGATAGTCCTTTCGCATGTTATTACTTCTTCACTATGTTCCACGGAAAATAAAGGCTCTCGACTCTTATTGCACTCTGAGCCATGCTCGAAATATTGTATCCATTACTCCACAAATTCTGAAGAACACCGAAATCCGAAGCAGTTTTCCAAAACAAAGAATCTGATAGCTCTGATTTCTATGCTCATAAAAAGAACCCTTCTATAGATTTGTTTCTGAAGAAAAACCTCACAATCTGGAAATTTTCTCTAATCAAAACTCTGATAAACCTTTCTGGAAAATTGTTTTTTCGAATAAACTCCACAGGCTGGCAGGAAAACTAGCTCTGATACCACTGTAATGACCCGAACCGGGTATCTCCCAAATTTTCACAAATAAATCTCATGCAGATTTAAACAAATACATTCATGCAATAAACCATGGATTCAACAGTAATAAACTAGCAGAATATATTCCATGAAAACCCTCAGCAACATTATTGCATTATACAACAGCAACACAATAACATTGGGATTTCTCACAATCCAAATCCGAACTACAATATGCAACAGGATATCAAATAACAGAAAAGAACCTGTGAATACAATGGCGAACTCTGTTGTGAATCCGCACCGGAGATGAACCGGGTTTACGTCCAATCCACCGAGAAAGCCTAAAGGTTTCCATCCTCAGGTTTCAGAACCGAAAGTTGGAGCTCTCTAGATTCTCCAAGAGAAAATAAATTCATAAAACTAAGCATACACAATGAGACTCAAAGTCTTCTTTTAAAGCTGCAGCTGTGACTTTTCAGTTTCCCCACTTTGTCTCTTCATATTCCACTTAAAGTCACTTTTTCAATAGATATAACCATTGGGTTATAAAGTGACATAACAAAATAAAGTAAGGAACCTTCTGGCATTAAAATGGAGGGCCAAACAAACTCGGATGAAGACGTGTGATAGCTTGTCGAAAAGCTCTCGGCGAGACGCTCCAAGTCCACTACTGAAATGCCAGAGAAACTGAGTTCTGCCGACTTACTATAAATAGTAAGCACCCTGGAAACCCTGTGGAAACTGAACCGATTGGCCTGAAACTGAAAACACCTAGGCCAAACATCCCTCTCATCACTTGTCAAACCCTGGTTAGCCCACCGGACCATGATGAAAAGGCTAACTATAAGGCACGAAAGAATGTGCCCCGAAAAGGGGACATTACAAACCTCTACATAGGCCATTTCCTTTTGTGTCCATTGAATGGGAGAGACAATACTTGTTGCACAATTTGGTCCATAAGACTCAACGGACTTGAAACTATACATTGCAATGATGTGTACTAGGCTCTACAGCTTTGCAATTTCATATCCTTAGCCTACATTGAACACCCCCATATATGCATTCCTTCTATTAGTGATACCTACATTCATCAATGTGCCAGTTGCCAAGGCAGAAAGCTTGTGCTTGAATGCTTCCACTCTACAACCATGGGGGCCAAAGTGGTTGTGATGTCAACTTTAGTTACAATTTCCTACGCTTGCATATGAGCGGCAACAACAAATTTTATAGACTGTCTCAATCCACTGGCATCCAAGTGATGCTATCCCAATAGAATTTACAAAATTCCTTCACTAAGTCTACGAATACTAAATGTGTGTCCACCACTCAAGTCTCTACTTGGCCTTCAACTCAATCTCTATTCAACTTTGCAATTTGCTTATCAAGTTCAGCCAAGGTATCATCTTGAGCTGACATTTTTTGTCTAGTTGTGACTAGATCATAATTGGCATCGCTCTCGGAAATTAAGCTTCTCAATGAGTGTCAAAATCTTATATTTCCTTTTGACATCCTTCTCTCCCCTATAATTCATTTATTTTATTTCCCAGCTCATCAAACTTTGACTTTAAGGTATTCTTGCTTAGTCTTCTCTTCACTAACCTCTATTGTTTGAGCCTTTTGTTGGTGTTCCACCACTAGATTTTGCATTTCAATTGTCTTGCCTTGTAGTTGACTGACTTCACAAAAATATCGATTCACCTTGAACTTCTAACCTCTAGTAAAATCTAACTCGTTTAATATTTTAAGCTTAGTGATATGCCTATATCAAAATAAAAGGAAAACAAAACAAGAGAGTTTTTGTAAAACAAAACTGAATAAAATACATGAATATAACTTACCTCTTTTTCGAAATTCTTCTTCTATACTCTTGGGGCCCGTTTGGGCACTGGAATACCATATCCTGGATATGGTCAATTCAGGAAGATGCTGCATATTCAGGAAGATGCTTATCCTCAAAATGAAATCCAGAATATGGTCTTACCCGTTTGGTTCACCTGGAACATGAATGAGAAGATGCATAAGGAATTTTAATTCTTTATTTTTTAATTTCTTTGAATATGGTGTGTATACATGTGTGTATATATACACACATGCACACATATGTATATATACATACATACATGTGTGTGTGTATATACACATGTATATATATATATATATATGTGTTTATATATACACACGTGTATACATGTGTGTATATACACACATGTATACACATATACACATACACACATGTGTGTGTATACACACACATACACACGTGTGTGTATACACACACACACATATACACACATTTGTGTACATATACACACATACACACGTGTGTTTATACACACATACATGTGTGTGTATACACGTGTGTATATACACATACAAGTGTGTATCCATGTATACACATATACAAACGTGTATATATATACACACATACACACGTGTGTATACACATATACACACATTTATATATATATACACACATACACACGTGTGTATATATACACACATACATGTGTGTATATACACATACAAGTGTGTATCCATGTATACACATATACACACATACACACATTTGTGTATATATACACACATATACACACGTGTGTATATACACATATACACACACCATACATGTGTGTATATATATAGACATATACACACATATATACACACACCATACATGTGTGTATATATACACACATTCATATATGTATATATACACACATATGTGTATATACACACGTGTATATATACACACATGTGTGTATATACACATGTGTATATACACACATGCGTATATACACACGTGCGTATATACACACGTGTGTATATACACACATGTATATATATATACATCCTTATAGCAATATAATATACATCTTTATAGTCACGGATCCCACGAAATATTAAATTTGGTTTTCTAAAAATTGGAATTCCCATTCCACTTATTTTGAAATTCCAATTCCACCTATTTAGGTGGAAGATGATATTCCCATTTTGGGGGCAAAATGAGAATTTCGGAATTCCAATTCCATTTTTTTCCAAGGACGCAAACATGGAATTTGGCATTATCCAGAATTAGATAATGCCAATTCCTGTCATATTCCAGGAAACAAACGGGCCCTTGATTTATAACAGACTCTTGGACAAGCATAGGAATGGCTATGCAACTTCTTTGAAACCTTCAGCATTCTTTGTGTAATGATAAACAAAAATGAAATTTTGGCAATTTGTCTTTTGCAATGAAAATGAGGTAGAGTATGTCTGTGTTTATAATAGTTTAGAAAGCACTTTTACCGTTAGTGATTTATTTTGATGTTTCATAGTCAAAGACAGATGTGATATATTATTAAATTAGAAAAAAAAAAAAAAAATTAATTGCATCAAAAATCAAATGGGTTCATGGTTCTGCCTGGTTTGTTTCAAGTTCACCAAAGTTTATCCAGGATGAACCCCAAATGTTTTGGACACTTCCTACGTGAATTTCTGCTTGTGCCAAACTGCACCACATATCAAAATTGAACCGGACGCTGATCAGAGCACATATGCCAACTGTCAACTTAGCATTATATGCAAAGATCACATAATACATGATTATTGAAAATGTAAATGGTCAAAAATATATAAGCATTAAAACAATCAGATTCATAAAGCAGATTCTTTGCTCACTGGCAACTGTGATGTCCCCTTCCTAAATAGAATTTAATATTAAATAATAATACATTAAAATTTAAAATTTAAAAAACAATAAAATAGAATATCTATAACCTCCAAGATTACCACAAATATGTTAATGAATAATATAATCTAATAGTTTAATGAATGATATTAAATAAATGTCATATGTTAATTGACGGTACTTTATGGATTTTGACTAAGGGTGATGGCTATTGTTAAATGATGCAAATTATGCTTTATTAAGGAAACATCCACCACATGGCATAGTCGATTAGAGTCAATGATAAATAGAAGACAAGGCACGTGCCATGGTCATAAACGGAAAACCATGATGAAAAGACAAATCAAACTCAAACATGTATGCAATTCTAAGCTAGTGGTTAAGGAAACTAGCGGATTGTCTATTTTGCTGGTAATGTATCAACAAGAACTAACAGTTGTATATCATATGTTTAAGGAATATAGCCTTTAGCTTTATGAAACATTGAGAAGGAGGAAGTATCTCAGCGCAGGCAGACCAAGAGGTGTGACTCCTCCATCTAGCAAGGTATATATGATGAAATCGAGTTCATTCCTTAAAGGGAAGGGAGCAGACTGGGTTTTCTCTGGAATCGTGGATAGCAGAGAATGAATACAAGGGTCTTAAACCTAACCTTGGATTGCTGATATATAGGGAGCATGAGATAGTATGGTGAATCTCCGAAAATCAACAGATACCTAAGTTGCCGATTCGGGTTCGGGGACGGATTCGGGCTCGCGAATCCGGTTCGTGGATTCGTGAAAATTTTTTTTTGCCGTTTGGGTTCGTAGGGATTCGTGAGTGTATATATATATATATAT
>MU226316.1:3223249-3272101 GCA_018584345.1 Thuja plicata
TTAATATATAAATATTAAATATTCATTTATTTGAATTTTGTCTATTTAATATTTAATATTTATTAAAAATGTTAAATCATAAATGACCTTGCTAAAAAAACATTCAAATAAGTCAAAATCATAAAATAACTTAATGTTGTATTTTAAATTTGTTTTTTAATTAGGAGACGTGGGGGAGACTTCATTTTTTTGGAATCGGAGACTTCGATTCTTCAGGAGACTTCGTCATGAAGTCTCCGGCCATTTTTGAAGTCTCCGGAGACGCGAAAAGTCTCCGAGACGCGTCTCGGTCTCCGAGACGCGTTTGGAGGGGGGGAGACGGGTCTCCGGGTAACACTGGTATTTACAAAGTGCTCATGCTCAACATGCAATCTGTCATAAAAACTACATCTATCCTATCAAAGCATGAGGAAAGAAGTGCCCAAAACACTTGAGAAGTACCTTCAAAGAGTGCCCATAACTCCTCGAACTTCTGCAGAGACTCACGTATAAATGTTGGATCCGGTTCACCTGTATGTTGTGCAATAACAGTTACTTTTCGGATTGTGTTGGCGCCCTCAGAGAGAACCAAATTATATTCTGTCAATTTGCTTTGTTGACAATTCACTAAAGTTTTGTAACCTGTTAATGTATCAATCATGCAGAGATCAAAATCATCTGCCTCAAGCTGTAGACAAATAACCCCTGTGAATTATGTCAAAACATCTTCCTCTTTGATTAATCCACCATCTCCAGCAATAATCTTGCATGCCAGTTCTTGAAAATGCTTACTGATCACACGCTCTTGACTATTAAGACAATCCATTGCTGCCTTGATTTCAGCCATGAGCCCCTGCACAACTTTTTCCTTGTTGACCATCAAGTGCAAACAGTCATAGTACATCCCTGCAGAAGAGATGATCTCACACTCGCATAGAATATCCCAATCAATTTCTGTCATGCTCCTCCAAGCACCTAGAGTTCCATCAAGAATCGCAAGTTGTTGGTTGAATGACGTAAGGAGCTCTTTCAACTTGGCTATTATCTCCCTTCCATGCTCCAATATTATGTAAGCATCACGAATCACTTGAATACCTTGTGACTATATGTGGCTACACCAGTCATCAATAGCCTTGACCTTTTGTTTCATCCGATCAGTATGCTCGGGAAAAGATGTAGAAATAGGGTCAACTCTCTGAGAAGAATTTTTCATCATTTCAAATGGTCTCAAGAAAACATGCATTTTCTTCTTTCAACCAGTTCTTCTTCTCCCACAATCTACCATTCTATTGCGTGAGCGAAGCAACTGTATCCTGTGCATCCTAATGACAACCTAGTCGTGTCTGCTTACCAAGTTCAACCCTAGAGAACTTGTAGTTGGTGGATTGCATCTCCTCAATTGGTTTGGCAGTTAGGGGTTCAGCTACTTCAACATATTTGACATCATTCTCGTCCACTGTGACTTTAGCAACTATCTTTGTTTTTTTGCTCTTTGTAGTCCTTGCTTTGTTTACTATTCTGATATAAAAATCCTCAGGTGGAAAATCCTCTGGTGGAATCTCTTCTTTCTTCCTCTTTTGTGTAATACAGCTCAACCATGGAGGTAAGGAGAAGACAGATGAAACCGACGTTGATGTCGTTGCCAATGTAGTAACTGCCTCAGACTGTACAACAGTAGTAACTATAAGAGGAGCCTTTGTCTGGATAGTAACTGGCGTAGGACTGCACTATGTAACCTTAGTCATGAATTGCTCAAACTGAGCAGTGGTAGTGATGGAGCCCTATTTTTTTGCAAAAATTAGGGCCTCCATTTGAGAAATAAGGTGGAGACTTGATGAAGTCTTGTCATTGATTCATGTTATGGAAAGCAGTAGTCATTACATAATAGCACTATTCCTATAAGCAAGTGCAGCAATGATTGTTTCCAAATAGTGAATAAAAGACAGCAATGTTTAAGAAGTAAAATAATCAAAGAATAGTTTAAAGGGAATCCTTTTCATTGTCTTGTATAAGACAAGGCAATCTGCGATAACATGGAGCAGCATTAGAATTTCATGGCTTTGTTCACAATGACAAGAATGAAATACAAAATAGACATTGATAGTATAAGTAGCGATTAAGGGAATACCAGTCGAAGTATTGGTAACGCTGAGAGACTACATATTATATGCAGTCAAATAAACAATAATTATAATAAACAAATCTACGAAGAAGAGCCACTTAAGACAGCAAAGGTCTACGCACATAATATTATACCATAACTTAACCAAACATGTATTTGTATACAACCAGCGTATGAAGGTATGATAGACGGTGAGGAGCAATTTGAATTGCAAACAAAGCAATTAACATATTTCACCCAGTCAGCATACACTCATATTTGAAAACGATGATTCCTCCAATATAATCAGCAATATTAAGGATGCCGATAAAGACATATTGGGGCTTTATATAAGCAGCGATTTGGTATTTACGACAAGTATATATATAGAAGAAATATTTAGCAGAAAACGCTAAATATATTTTATGAATATATTAAAACCATGTCAGCATATATACGAACAAGTTATTGGACAAGACGTGACTCAGAAATACAAACAATAGCGTGGAAAGAAAAGCAGTGACTAATCACGGCATAGATCCAACGGTGTCTTCATATAGTACGAGTGCCAATGATTCCCATAAAGGTCGAGAGTTATATGGTCATGTAAACTAAGATTTGCTAAGGTGCATATTAGAGAAATACGATTTTCTTTAGCCAACTATCCGATTGAGATCAAAAAAAAAGTATTATTAGTGTGGTATACTCGGTTGAGCAATCCACCTAATACACACAGCACCGTGGACCTCCTATGAAGATACACATCATACACGGCACACATACGCAGCGGGTAATGAGCAGAGACAATAATAAACTTAGTATGATGTCGTCCAGTTCTAGAGATGCAACGGGAAGAAACAAAAAAGGGAGAATTATTATCAAGCGGTGTTAATAAAAGATAAAGGCTCTATAAACATAATAATATGGTTAAGAAAATTAAACTTGAAAAGGTGTGATTTATGAAAGGAAACAATGTTTTGAAAAGTTACACCCACATATGGGTAAGATATAAAAGGAGGAAATGTCATTTGAAAAAGGACATTCGAAAAAAAAGAGAAAGCAATGGAATCATTATATTCATATTCTTGTAAGGAGGGATAAGGGCATTAAAATATGACTTTAATATGAAGTAATGTATATTATATTTTGATGACAAATAAAAGATCTTTATTTGTTTTATTTCAAGGCAGAGGGTACAAATTATAATTTTGATTCATCCTTTATGATTAATAAGGCGATTATTAAATTATTCCGATAAAGCTTATGCATTGGATTTTTCCTGCATTCTTTGTTCAACAATCAAGATAGTGTGAAATATATGTGTTTCCTTATCTCTGTCTAATTGGATTTCCAGTCGGACAAGTTAAATTCCTTTTGGACTAATAGAGAATTGCATATAAGATTTGTCTTTCGCAAAGCACAGAGGTAATTGATGATATTTAAATAAATATTGTCTCATAAAGTTGTACATAATAATCCTTGTTGTAATTGACTCTATTGCCCGGATAAGCAGAGGCAATGGTCTTTTAAAAATCATTGAAATATAGTTATTGGATTTATAGTTGAAGTCAGAAATCTATATCTTCCTTCTTACAAGCATCTAATCAATTATTGATAATCTTATATAAAACATTTAATCATTTCAAGTAATCACATAACTTTATATTGATTGAGTTTTGAGGATTTTGCCAACTTACAGCTCACAAAGTTTGAATTCGCTATATAAAATCTTTGAGCAAGGTGATCAGGTTCGAAGTGAAGGTTTACCCGCCTAGGTGTAGCGAAGCCTGAAGTGCAAGGGAATTTGGATTATTCCCTTTCATTGGCCAGAACTGATTGAGTAATCCTATTGGAGAAGTGTCAAAGCTCTTGGATTTCCAATCTGTGGTTTTGGGAACCAACCAATGGTGACTCTGCTAGAGAGAGTTGCTCAAATTATATATTGTGAAGTTACCCAGAATTTCAGATTTCGCAGATCAGAATCAGAAAACAGTTGTATTAATTTGTTTGGAAGCGTGCTCTGCTGGAAGCAAGAATGCAGAAGATCAACAAATCAATACATTCCTCGAAAGAGGTGGCGACTCTATTCAATAAGATTTCAGTTAGTAACTCTGCTGAGGGAGAAGACTCAAAAGGAAATGGTGTATAGTTTTTTCAAATGTATCAATCATTTCAAAGAAAGCCGTTTATTCCAGATAGCATCAGGCCATTATTTTTCAGCAATTTTGATTATTAACCTAGCAAGTTATCCCCACAACTTTCAAAACTTGTACCAAAGTTCCATGGAGAATGGGATGAATCAGCACTTCAACATTTGGATGCGTTTTACATATTTATAGAAGATTATGAAATTTGTGCAGAGAATCAGGTGATGAAGCTATTTGTCAGGACACTAAAAGACAATGCGAGACAAGCTTATGAATCACTGCCTACACATAGTATCTCATCGTGGAAAAATTTTGAACAATGGTTCTTATATGAATTTCATGATGCAAGCAAGGAAGACAACATGTGTTATGAGCAAAATGAAAACCAAAATTACAGCATAGAAGAGGATCTTAACATGTCTCCACTTGATGCCTTTTTCAATCTAGGAAGATATGAAGGTGAGACCGCAGCACATTTGCTTATAAGGATGGTGAATATTTTTCGGGAAGTACCTTCAGACATCATGCCTCCACGCAGGGAATTCATAAGAAAATTTCATGGGTTGGGAATCTCGCCAGATGACCTTGATTTGAAGCTTCTCTTTCAAATATTAGAAGAAGATGATGAAAGTTCAAGCTATATATCTCCTTTAAATGCATTTTTGAACTTAGAAAAGCAAGAAGAAGAATCTGCAGTACAATTCTTCATGAGGATGTTTAATGCCTATCAAGAAATACCTTCGGAATGCAAACCTCCATCCTCTGATCTTTTCAACAGAATGCGAGAACTAGGTCTCTTATATGATCATCATTTCCTTATCTTTCTCAAACTTATGGATAATGAACTGGTTGCAGAGGAGAATGAATGCAAGACTGAAATAACATGAGTCAAGTGAGGTTTCAGATTTGAATGGAGAAGACTCTTTTGGATAGTCTAAGGAAAGATCTTTCCATGATGATACTTGTATGACATCAAATATCAGTGAATGTGAAAATGAGGAAGAGGAATGTCTCAGCATGGAAGAAATTTCAAATTTGTTGGACATGGAATATCTAAAGTATGTTGAGAAAAATGGTCCAATTTTTTTCTCAATCCACCATGGTAAACAAGTTGATGGATCAGCACATACTTAGGGGGTACTAGATGAAGGAGATGATAATTTCCTAGAATCAAATAGTGGAGATGAAATAGAACAGCTAATAGCATATGAACAGGAAGAAATTTCAGATGAAAGTTCTTTTGGACAGTCTAAGGAAAGATCTTTCCATGATGATACTTGTATGACATCAAATATCAGTGAATGTGAAAATGAGGAAGAGGAATGTCTCAGCATGGAAGAAATTTCAAATTTGTTGGGCATGGAATATCTAAAGTATGTTAAGAAAAATGGTCCAAAATTTTTCTCAATCCACCGTTGTAAATAAGTTGATGCATCGGCACATATTCAGCAGGTACTAGATGAAGGAGATGATAATTTCCTAGAATCAAATACTGGAGATGAAATAGAACAGCATATAGCATATGAACAGGAAGAAATTTCAGATGAAAGTTCTCATGGAGATATGCCTGAGTTTTTGAATCCATCATTTGAAGAGGAACTTATATTCAATCAAATCCATCAGCATCATGATGAAGACAAAAGGCCTAATAATGATTTGGAAGCTGATAAAACTTATTCAGAAGGTGAGACATGCATTAATTCATTCTATGAGCCGGAAATACATCAAATATGTGAGGATAAGATGAAATCAGCCAATGGGGAAGATAGATTGAAGGATAGTCCTGAAGATTGCTCAGATATCTCACCTCACCATATCCCTGATATATGTGAAGAAGTATCTCCTAGACATGAACCATTTTTCAAACCATTATGTAAACAGGTGCTGCACAACAGGTCTGAAGGAAAGATTGGATCAGTCAAATATAATCTGCATTCTGAATGTGGAGACATAGAAGATTGTGTGCAAGAAAACAATCAAGCAAAGAGGACTCATTCCAATCTTGTATAACTGATCAAAAGTGTGATTCTAGCAATCTTCCATTCAGCAAAAACCACATTGATGGAGCAAAACAAATAAGTATTGTCTATAAAGGTGATTCACATAATACAGGTCTCAAATATGGGCAGCAGACCGAAATATTGAAGGGAAAGCATACCATGATCAGAAGGAGGCAGTTATTGCATGATCAGAATCGGGTGTTCGATAGAGGAAATGATCAAGGTTCACTTTTGGGGGGCTTGGGGCCACCCAAATTCATTTTGCATCAGATTGAATATGGTCTGCTTCTCCAGAGATAGCTGGAGTCTCATTATGCCCACAAGGAGCATATGTCCCCAACAAGAGCCACTGATGGAGCCCTAATTTTTGCAAAAATTAGGGCCTCCATTTGAGAAATAATGTGGAAACTTGATGAAGTCTTGTCATTGATTCATGTTATGGAAAGCAGTAGTCATTACATAATAGCACTATTCCTATAAGCAAGTGCAGCAATGATTGCTTCCAAATAGTGAATAAAAGGAAGCAATGTTTAAGAAGTAAAATAATCAAAGAATAGTTTAAAGGGAATCCTTTTCATTATGTTGCATAAGACAAAGCATAATAGCACTATTCCTATAAGCAAGTGCAGCAATGATTGTTTCCAAATAGTGAATAAAAGGCAGCAATGTTTAAGAAGTAAAATAATCAAAGAATAGTTTAAAGGGAATCCTTTTCATTATGTTGCATAAGACAAAGCAATGCACGATAACATGGAGCAGCATTAGAATTTCATGGCTTTGTTCACAATGACAAGAATGAAATACAAAATAGACATTGATAGTATAAGTAGCGATTAAGGGAATACCAGTCGAAGTATTGGTAACGCTGAGAGACTAAATATTATATGCAGTCAAATAAACAATAATTATAATAAACAAATCTACGAAGAAGAGCCACTTAAGACAGCAATGATCTACGCACATAATATTATACCATGACTTAACCAAACATGTATTTGGATACAAACAGCGTATGAAGGTATGATAGACGGTTTAGAGTAATTTGAATTGCAAACAAAGCAATTAATATATTTCACCCAGTCAGCATGCACTCATATTTGAAAACGATGATTCCTCCAATATAATCAGCGATATTAAGGATGCCGATAAAGGCATATTGGGGCTTTATATAAGAAGCGATTTGGTATTTACAACAAGTATATATATAGCGGAAATGTTTAGCACAAAACGCTAAATATAGTTTATGAATATATTAAAACCATGTCAGCATATATACGAACAAGTTAATGGAGAAGACGTGACTCAGAAATACAAACAATAGCGTGGAAAGAAAAGCAGCGACTAATCATGGCATAGATTCAACGGTGTCTTCATATAGTACGAGTGCCAATGATTCTCATAAAGGTCGAGAGTTATATGGCCATGTAAACTAAGATTTGCTAAGGTGCATATTAGAGAAATACGATTTTCTTTAGCCAGCTATCCAATTGAGATTTAAAAAAAAAAGTATTATTAGTGTGGTATACTCGGTTGAGCAATCCGCCTAATACACACAGCACCGTGGACCTCCTATGAAGATACACATCATACACGGCACACATATGCAGCGGGTGTTTGCCTCTCAGGGTAAACTTAGTTACTTGCAGAACTGAATACACAGGACATGACAGTAATAAAGCAAAGGATAATTCTATTATTCATTCATTCAAGTGAGTACAATATGATATCTTCCGTGCGTAACATGATTTCTTACCCGAAGGTTGTACAAGGATATAAAGGACCGAAGGGACGTGACGGTTGGTAACCGTGCGCCAACTTCCCTAACCTCCGGTCACTAACTAGTTCCCAACCAACAACATTAATTACATAATACCCGACAACATCATTCCCCCCAAAAAGACAAAGCGTCTCCGACGACTTAACAACAAAATGGGGACAAATGTGACTACAACCATAAAATCACAACTGAGAAGAAGGGCTGAGAAGGCATCCCTGAAGAGGTCGAAGAAGCCAATTGAGCTCGCAGCGCATAAACCTGCTCTGTCTGAGCCCTCAAGTCCGGCTCGGCAACCATCCGATGCTCGAAGGCATTCTTAACCGTCATGGCGGCTTCCAACAACTCTTTCTCCTTCTGGTTCACATCCTCCCGAGCCTGGGTGAGATAAGCGTCCAAGGTACGTCGTTCTGCAACTATCTCCTCCAGCCGCTGCTCAAAGGAAAGTCTCTCCACAGCCACTTGTGCCTCCATAGCTAGCTTCGTTGTCCTGGCAACTTCCACCTGAGCCACCAACTCACTACGCTTTGCTGCCCAACTGGCCTACTGGCGAGCCAACTCCTGGGTACGATGAGCCAGGTCCCGCTCAATGGCCTCTAATCGAGTGGCCAGCTCCTCCCGAGCACTCTGTGCGGCCACCCGTGCCATCTCTCGTCCCTTGGAAACCTGCTTCGTACGCCTCTGGGTGTAATAGCCCTCTCTAAAGGCCTGATCTACCTGTCGCACAAGAGTCTCTACGCGACTCTACCTCAAACTCCGTAACTGCCCAGGCTGTCAACATCTCCACCGTCTCGACTGTGGGCCATCCTCCTGCCTCAAAACAGGCTGCAAAAGCTATGGGGCAACCAACCCGAACAAAGGTCAATAACCGCTCCAAGTTGGCCGCGACACTCTTCCTAGCCCAAGACTGTGTGGAAGCCATCACCTGACGGCCACGGGCTACCATATCTGCCAGGTATGCCTCAATGTCTTCCGTGGGCTCCGTCGGGGGCTGAAATGAGGGATTCACCCAATCCCTCTGTGACTACAGGACTCTTCACGGCCGAGTGTCCGACCTCCTTGCCCAAATCCTATGCAACATCCTCCACTGCCAAGTGCGCTGTGTGATCAGCTGTAGGGGATGCCACCCCCAAATCCTGTGCAACACCCTCCACTGCCAAGTGCGCTGTGTGATCAGCGGTAGGGGATGCCACTGCATCCAGATCTATCACCTCCGAGGAAACCTCTCGTATAGGAGAGAGAAGTGTCGTTCCTGCTGGGGTCAGTGGAGCCATCTGAAATCGTTGGCTAAGCTAACAACACGTGCCCTCCATGGAAGAAGGATAAGCTCGAGGTGGATCCAACAAGGCCCCGTCAATGGTCACCACAGCATCTGTCCCGACCACATCCAACTGGACTTGGCCCTCTCTAACGGGCTGGTCTGACTCCTCTGACCTGTTTCCCACCACTGCCTCTACTGAAGGTAATGCCTCATGTACTACTAATGGAGTCATGGTGACTGGTGTCCACAACTGACCAAAAGCGGGGGTGGCCTCTTGTGCAAAAGCCAAACTCCCGGGTGTGCACTGCTGGCCAAATGCTGCTGTGGGAGTCAAATGTGTCGTCTGGGAGAGCACTGGTGAGGTAAATAGAACCGGTTAGGTGTGTCTACTATGGTAACGGTCACCTCTATGGGGTCACCCTCAGCTGTGTCCTCATCCGCGTCACTCTCGGATGTCTCCTCTCACCCGCTGTCTATGTCCTCCGACGCAGACCCTGAGACTGCTTGCCTGTGCCACTTCTGTCCTGGAAGAGCCTTCTGACCAATCGGGACATCCAAGTGTCTCCAACACTTAATAGGAGGCTCGCCTGGGGCCAAAGGCCCTGGTTTAACTTCTCTGGACAAAGTGGCTTCTGGGATCTGCCTGACTAATGCGTCCAGAAGTAATCTGATTGTGTAATGCGGCATGTAGAAGGTCTTGTGCTGGAGAGTCATAAACTCATTCATGCGCTCAGATAACAACTCCGCCCAGTCGTATCCCTTGCCTCCCATCAAGTTGTTCATCAGGGATATCTGCAGAAATGAACTATCGGAAGCCCTGTTGGAACCCGTAAGTTTGTTGTTGACCACATCCATGAGACTACGCCAATACCCCTCTCTCACAAAAGACTTCTTCACCCCTCGGCCCTGTGAAGACTTCCTGATAGAGTCCTTCTCTGCCTCCAAGAGGTTATCTCTACATATCAGCCTTATGTAGAAATCCTTCATCTCTACGGTGAGTTTCTTGCCCTTGAGATCAATCTTTTGCCCTCCGTTCGATAAACCAAACACTCTTTGAAATTCCATGGCTGTGAAGGAAATCTCAACATCGCAATCCATATAGGACACAGTGCTAGTGCGAGAGTACTGGTCGTATGTTTCCACCATTGCTCACAGGGGGCCTTCGAATTCTTTGATACAGAAAATGGGCATTTAAATGACCCACTGTACCTGCGCCCTTCGCACACTTTCCTTTACTGGATCATTGTCCTGTGTCTCCTGCCACCACTTCCGGCAGTCCAATCCGTTCAAACCTTCAAACATTTTGGTTTGAGGCGTGACATAATCACGAGAAGAGGACGCTGCAGCCATTTGTCCTTGCCCTTTCGGTCTACTCTTCTTTCTCCCTGTGTCTGTGCGACCTGCAACTCGCACGCCCGGGGGCAAGACCTGCGCATTTTTATTCATATTCATACCACTGTCTGTCAACTTCGTCCTCTAGTTGCGTTTTCCTGCTGATTCCATAATTGTTTTCCTTGTCCTTATACGAAGTAAATAACTACCTCTGAATCCCTAACTGCCAGGCACGACACTTAGCTTGCTTCCTCTTCTTTGCTTCGTACGGCAGCAATAGCCTCCAAGTGTTTTGCTGGAGTTAATCCTTCCTTCTTTGTGCGCAGCCTGTGTCTGAAGGCACTACTTGTTGCTTCTGTACTGCTGTACGGAATGCTTGCTTCCGTTTCGGAGACTTTCCTTCCTTAACTCTTCTTTGGCTTCCTCCCGTCCGTACGACTATACAGTTCATATGGCGTTTACCAAAAAACTTGTTTTCCTTTTTGTTTGAGCTCTTCCAAGCTGTACGGCTGTACGGGCTCGTAGGGCACAAATGTCTATTTATATTTTTTTCTCTTTGACCGTACGGTCGTACGGTATTAATTGCCTTCCGTTTGCTTGTTTTTCACTTGTATGGTTGTGCGGACATGTTTAAATTGGCAAGACCGTACGACCGTACGGCTTTTCCATTAGCGTGCGCTCTTCTTTTTTTTGCGTGGGGTCCCGTGTGGCCCATACGGCCTTTTGTCGTACAGTGTCGTTAGTCTTCAAGTTGTTTTCCGTACGGTCGTGCGGCATCAAGCCGTACAATCTTTTTCATTATTATATTTTTTTTTTTTTTTTTAAATTTAAATTTAAAATTCAGTAAATACCTTACTGGCTGGCTTTGTCGGCGGGCGGGTCATCGTGTTGTCCTCGCTCGTGATATAGCTTCAGTTTGGACCCATTTATTGACTTCCTGACCATCAAGTGTCCATAATTTAATTGCCCTGTTGTCACCCACTTGCTGGACTCGGTACGGCCCCAACCACTTAACCTTAAACTTGTCAGGCTTAATTTCGTTCTTACCATTATATTTTAATACCAATTGGCCCGGTGTGAACTGAACGCGTTTGAGGTGTTTATCATGCCAAGCTTTCCGACGGAGTTGCGCCACCTCAGTTGCCCATTGTGCCATCAATCGACGCTCATCTAGCTTGTTCAGGTTGTATAATCGTTCTCGGAGGCTTTCCATATCCCCCAGCCTATTCTCCAGGGCTATTTGCAAGCTCGCCACCATGAACTCGACGGGTACAACTACCTCATGCCCATACATCAACTGGAAGGGTGTCTGTTATCCTGCCCGTACATCAACTGCCTCCTGCCCGTTGGCCCGAGGGTAATACGGACTAGATAGGGAGTGAAAGATTTTGAATTCTGTTATCAACAGTCAAATGACATGGTTGACGAAGTGACCCCCTCTGTCACTAGTTAACTGAACTGGGATTCCGTACCGTGTTATGATTTGCTCATAAATGAACTTGGTCGTGCTCAAGGCCGAGTTGTCCGGCAAGGCCCGTGCTTCCGCCCACTTGGTCATGTATTTCATGGCTACCACGATGTATCAACATCTCCAAGCCCTACTTACCTTCAGGGGTCCGATGAAATCCAAGCCCCACTGTTCAAAGAGTTCTTGTGCTTGGGAGGGTTGCAAAGGCATGAAGTCTCGTTTTAATGGCTTCCCGACCCTTTGACAGGTGTCGCATCCTACCACCCACTCTCAGGCGTCGTTGTGTAGCGTGGGCCACCACAATCTTGCCAACAACACCTTCCGTGTTGTTGTGTCGGGTCCCATGTGCCCGCCTGTTGGGCCTTCATGTGCCTCCCGCAGCACGCTTTGAATTTCTTCCTCCAGAACACACCTTTGGAGTACTTGGTCCCATTTTATACAGTAATCCATTTATAAGTTGAAATGTTCTACTTCTCAACACTATTTGTTCGTCGGGCGGCATCTCCCTCGGGAACTGTGATGTCGAGAGGTACTCGCCAATGCTGGTGTACCACGCCGGTAGGATCGCAATACGGAATAGGTGCGCATCCGGGAACTCATCATTCACTCTGTCTGTGGGCTCTCCAGATTTGATTCTAGACAATCATGTGACTTTTGCCCGGTCGTACTATAATGGTGAAGGTGAATTCCTGCAGCAACAGTAACCATCGGCTCACCCATCCTTGGATTATTGGTTTATTTACCAAGTACATTAATGCTTGGTGGTCTACGTAAAATGTGAAAGGGGTCGTGAGCAGGAAGTGTCTAAATTTTTGCACGGCATAGACCATGCCGAGGGCCTCTCTTTTTGTTGTACTATAATTCTTTTCTGCTTTGGAGAGTAACCTGTTGGCGAAGTAGACGGGGTGATCCAACCCATGGTTACCGACCTGAGCCAATGTCGCACCTATGGCATAGTTGGAAGCATCCACGTGCATGTGGAATTCTTTGTCCCAGTTTGGATAAGTCAAAATGGGTGCCCCCAACAGTCGTGATTTTAATTCCATGAAGGCTTCCTCCTGAGTCGTTCCCCACCCGTAGGGTTCTCCCTTTCCGGTGAGATTGTCGAGGGGGTGGGATGTCTGGGCAAAAAATTTTATAAACCTTCGATAGTAGCCAATGTGTCCCAGGAAGGATTTAACCCGAGTGACATCTCGTGGAGATTCCATATCCACAATCACTCGAACTTTATTGGGGTCGGTTTTGAGTCCCGCTTTGCACACGATATGCCTCAACAGCCTTCCCTGAGGCACCATGAACCGACATTTCTTCGGGTTGAGTGCAAGTCGTGCCCTTCGGCACCTCTCCATGCATTCACCAAGGGCCTTCAGATGTGTCTCCTCCCCACTATAGATGGACCAATCATCGAGGAAAGCCTTAAAGTTACCGACAGACATCTTATCGAATATATGAAGAATTATTCTCTAGAACGTTGCTGGTGCATTACAAAGACCAAATGGCATGCGGTTGTAGGAATATACTCCATCTTCTACCACAAAGGTTGTTTTCAATTTATCCTCTTCTGCTATTGATATCTGATTGTAGCCAGAAAATTCGTCCATGAATGAATAGATTTCGTGGCTAGCCACCTCCTCAAGGATAGAATCTGTAAACAGAGTGGGAAATGGGTCTTTGATAGTAACTGCGTTCAGGCATCGAAAGTAAACACAAATCCGGATCTGGTTTCCCCCCTTGAGAGAGATAACGATGGGGGATACCCATTCACTAGTTTGCACTTTGAAGATAATCTCGGCCTCGAGCATTCGTTCGATCTCATCTTTCACCCTGGCGACATAGTTTTGTTCATCCGGTACGGCCGCCACCGTACTGGTACTGCACCCGGTACCAACAGAATATGGTGAATGCACAGTTCGGGTGGGACCCCCTTCAAGTCCTTATACGTCCACGCTAATACATCTTTGTATTCAGTAAAGATTTTAAATGCCGCCGCTTTTAAAACTAGCTTCCAGTCATTCCCTACCAGGATGACTTTCGCTTCTGCTTCCATGCCGAGATTCAGGGGTTTCACCGACAGCTCCTCATACCTCATGGAATTTTGATCACCAAATTGTTGTGCCGGTGCACTATCAATTGCAGCATTCCCTTCCTTATATTCCTCGTACTCTGGGGGAAATTTTTCTGACTCCTCCTGGATGCTTCGTACATCGATGCTTAATACATTGCATGAAGGTGAAAATATCTCATAATCCTCCATTTGCCAATGGAGAAATCCGTTCAGTGAATCCATATCGTCGTCCAAGCATTCATCTAGCTTTAGTATGCCTTCCTAATTTGGTTCCATTATGCGTCTTCCTTCGTCGCGTCGGTAGTTTTCTCCTTCAGATTCCGACCCTAAGGAAGAGACCATTTCTTCACTCACCAACTAAGTCTGGAGGTCAATTGTAAATTTTTTGCCTCCACTCTCCATCGCAAGGGTATTTCGTTTCCAATTATGGTTTGCCTTGGCTGTCACTAGCCGCCCTCGACCGAGGATGGCATCGTAACCCTTCTGCTTGACTGGAATGACAACAAAGTCAAGTACAAACGACTGTGCACCAACCGTAACTAGTTGTGCCATTAGTGTCCCGAGGGAGTTGATCCCATGTTGATCAGCACCCAACAAATTAAATGTTGGTGGCCACAAGGTAGGCTTCCCTAATTTTTTCCATGTTTCTTCTGGTAGGATGTTTACTCCCGATCCACCATCAACTATGGTGTCTGTTAAGATGGTGCCTAGAATGCCCATCTCTGCCATGATGGTTAAGAATGCCTTGGAGCATCGGATGGTCGCTGAGCGGGACTTGAGGGCTCGGACAGAGCAGGTTTATGCGATGCGAGCTCAGTTGGCTTCTTCGACCTCTTCAGGGATGCCTTCTCAGACCCCTTCTTCTCAGTTGTGATTTTATGGTTGTAGTCACATTTGTCCCCATTTTGTTGTTAAGTCGTCGGAGACGCCTTGTCTTTTGGGGGGGGGGATGATGTTGTCGGGTATTATGTAATTAATGTTGTTGGTTGGGAACTAGTTAGTGACCGGAGGTTAGGGAAGTTAGCGCAGGGTTACCAACCGTCGCGTCCCTTCGGACCTTTATATCCTTGTACTACCTTCAAGTAAGAAATCATGTTATGCACGGAAGATATCATATTGTACTCACTTGAATGAATGAATAATAGAATTATCCTTTGCTTTATTACTTTCATGTCCTATGTATTCAGTTCTGCAAGTAACTAAGTTTACCTTGAGAGGCAAACAGCGGGTAATGAGCAGCGAGAATAATGAACTTAGTATGATGTCGTCCAGTTCTAGAGATGCAACGGGAAGAAACAAAAAAGGGAGAATTATTATCAAGCGGTGTTAATAAAAGATAAAGGCTCTATAAACATAATAATATGGTTACAAAAATTAAACTTGAAAAGGTGTGATTTATGAAAGGAAACAATGTTTTGAAAAGTTACACCCACGTATGGGTAAGATATAAAAGGAGGAAATGTCATTTGAAAAAGGCAAACAGCGGGTAATGAGCAGCGAGAATAATAAACTTAGTATGATGTCGTCCGGTTCTAGAGATGCAACGGGAAGAAACAAAAAAGGGAGAATTATATGTGTGTGTGATTTTGTTTGCAAATATTTTTTAAAAAATTAAAAATACACTTTTGAGACGTTTGGGGACAGGAGACTTTCAAAAATCCCCAAGACGCTCAAGGGACTCCTAGGTGTCCTTGAGATGTCCCGAAGACTCCTGACCATCTCTGTCGTATCCAGACGTCCTAGTTGCGATGGCGAGACAGCGAAGGGACGCCCCGTCCCCGTCCCCAAGTCTCGGAGACGTCCCCATCTTGGAAATACGGGGCTCTAGGGGGGAAACGCATCCCCATCTTTCACTGATGCATAGAGAATGACAAAATGTGCGCACTAAAAAAGGAAGGGTATGAAACAGTTCTATATGACAAAGTTGTGACTTATAGAACTCATTCTAAAAACAACAAATATCCACCAAATTTGAAGGAGTTGCAAACAACTTCAATTCCTTGCCACTCGCTATCACACTTTGATCTTAATTTTAATGGCTTTTGAGATAAGATCTACAAAAGTACTAAACATGGACCCCCTTCAAAGGTTTACAACAAATATAAATTTCAATCAGATTTGAAATAATCCAAGTTGATAGTCTAGTAGAGAGATTACGTGAAAAAAGGTAGATGTGGCAAAAAGTTGGAGAATATGTGACCTACAGCAATGAAACTTTAGATGTAAACTTCCCTTGTTGATCCTAGTAAACTAATTGTCTTGTTGAAAGCAAAAGAAAAGAAGTGAATCTCCAAAAAATGGCCTTGAGGAGGTTGTCACACGTACCCTCATACCAATAGAAAATGCCTTAGAAAGGAAGTAACGCGAGGTTCAAATCAATGCACGCAAAAAAGAGAATAAAAAGAACCCCATAGGAAAAGCACTTTGAATACCAAATATGAAGGTGCAAGATGAAGTAATGAGGTTGCTACGTGTATATATATATGTATCCAACTAATATTACAATAAGATTGGTAGGTGTACATACATACACATCCAAGTTATATTATATGTAAGTGGCCTTGAATTCATATACTTAAAGATGTAGAATGTATGATTGAGTCAACCTAACCCACAAGTAACATTATGCCACTAAAAGTGGCCTTGGGGCCAACGACATAAATGAAAAGCAAATGTCAGGATTAAGCATATTCCAACATAGGATACATCTAGAAGTTTGTATATTATGGCAAAAGTTATGGACTCTTGTTCATCGCATTGCTACTTATTTATTGCAAAAAAGGCAATGTACGTCAACCTTCCAATGCTTCTAATCACATTTACAGTTAAGAGGAATTGATACTTTCAAAAAGGGTTTGGCTGAAAATGTTATGCCTAGATTGGTTTTAATTTTAAAAGGTGTCAATTCGTTATGTATAGGAACATATGTATGTACTATCTCTTTCTAAATGTAGGGATGCTCTCTTTACCCACTTTCTAAGGAATAATGTTTTCAGTCATCATGCTTATATGTGATTCAATTTCTAAATTAGAAAAACTAATTTGATATGCATGGCTTCAAGAGAAAATAAAAAAGCAAAAACTTAAGTCAATAAAAGTCTTTACCAGTAAGAATCTCCTTAAGAAAACATTTTGATTCAGAATTAAAAAGTTAACTACCCATATTTAAATATTTCTGATGATCAAATAGCCTTTGTGATTCTCATTATTGACTTTCTTACCATTGATTACAATGCTAATCCATAGAAAGTTGCTAAAACTCTTCCATAACCTATGTAACAACTCACAACAAAACTATCCCTTCTAATAATTCTCTTGAAAGTGAGCATGTAATTCTTGTTACCAACTTGCATAATAACTTAAAGATGCTTCCTGAATCAAAACATAAATTACATTGGACTTTCTTTAAGTGCTGATTCGTGATTGTCAAAGTTAAAAGAAGTCCACAAAAGTTTGTAAAAAAAATTGATGATAGAAAATTTCCAGTGTTACCTAGGGACGCTTTTCCGACATAATTTGAACTGTCCCAGAAACTCAGAAACCCGTCCCTTGGCTGTCCCATAAAATTAATTTAAATAATGTTTGAGTTTTCATTATTTGTTTGACTTCCACTCTCATGTGAGCTCTCAATTTAAATTATTTAACACAAACGTTATATGTTAAGGTTCTATAATGTATATAAGCATGCTTTATCCATGTTTTCATACGAATATTTAAAATTTCCCTATATATTTTAAAATTTCCCTATTTTTTATATAGTCGTCCCCACTACCGTCCCCTACCATCCCCTGCTCTGGGAATTAAAAAAACTGTCCTAGAAACCCGTTTCCCAGTCCCCCCCCATTCCGGAAACCTGGGGTAACATAGAAAATTCCCTTATTAAATCTCAGAAATAAGAATATGAATGAAACAATAATAAGACTTAAGATGTGTACATGCACTAAAGTTTTATCGACTGATTGAAAATATAGTCATCTCCAAGATTCCCATACTATGTTATTAGTAATAAAGGAATTTCCTTCCTATTTCCAAGTGATTATGGTTTTGATTTTTTTCTATCATGATGATGATTATCAAATATCAATATTATTAATCTATTTCACTACTTTAAAATGTTGAATTTATTCTTAATTTTAAGCATTTTAGTATGTAACATTCTGTATAGATATACAATGTATGAACCCGACCTTTTTTAAAAATGGCATACCGATATCAGTACCCTTGTCCTGGTAACTAAGAAATAAACCCTTTTCTATAACACTGCATTTTCATTTTGTGATTTCCAGTTTCTTCTTATGAGGGTGCTATCACTTCTAGAGCAGATTTGGCCAGCTGCAGTGGACAAGGTTGCAACTGCAGCCAGCTGTCCATCATGCTTCCAACAATTCAATTTCTGGCGGCCATTCCCAAACCTCATACTTCAATTGATCAATTGCATAAGAATTTATGGATTGAAATCCAGCAATGTGTGTTGTTGCATTTGGTCAATGTCTATAGCAAACTCTAATTATCCAACAAGTAATTCACCACTCAACAACATTTATGTTGTATTAAGGTATTGAATTTCTCACATTCATAACTTGCATTGGCAAAGTAAAATACTGAAACATTCCAATACCATGAAATGCACAAATTTAACTGAAATTCTGCAATGCGATTCAGGAATTGGCGATATAAGAGAGGAATATAAGTTTAAAGTATTGAAGTAACCGAATCCATCTGCTACTATTGTGTTATACAACAAATTAACGAGTCTTAACTCTGAAGATGTACCTAAGTGACCATTGCCACAACAATGCGACATTATTATAATTAGAATGCCACGTTAAATGTGAACTTTCTAGGGTTTACAGAATTCGTTACTAATATCTGAATTAAAGTTTAAAGTAAAGATTTTGGCGATTTGTTATTGAGTAGACGCATTTCGGCAGCTTAAGAAGAAGATCTGGACTTTGTTCCACAATTGCTACTCCTAATTTAAAAGAGAGGGCGGAAAATATAATGGGGAAAGTAAAGAGACCTTATTGAAGAAGATTTGGCCACTGGAAAGAACTATGTAAAGTAGCAAATAGAAATATGTGAGTGCCGCCTCTCGCGTTACGCCCATATTCGCTGCTCGCTCTTCAACTTCAGTATAGGCCAGATCTCCAACTTCTCGACCCGAATTTTCAAATGGGGAGTGTTTTCAAATATAGGGATAGGGGAAAAAATGGAAATATCTGATTTGTACATTGATTGCAGTCAACTTCTAAAATTCTACATCTCTGCATTTAAATGCTTATAACGGAAGAGGGTCAGTAATTTTGACTTTTCTGTTTTCGGTAATCAGGATTCAGCAGCTTAGTTAGTGACTTGATCTTCAACTCTCTTAAGAGGAAAGTTCATTTGGAATAAACCAGCCACGTGTTCAAATTTTCATTGGTCGAAGGTAGGCAAAACTGGTCATTTTGTTGCGTTGACCGGGACGTGCACATGAACTGAGGTGTACGTGACCAAGACGCCTTGTGTATAGACTGGGGTGGTCGTGTGGCATTTCACCATGTCACCCTATCCAACACCCTGGCTGTCAATACTTTCCGCGGCCACCTTAAGTTGCAACATGCAACTGCATTTACTCCACGTCAAGTCACCTTAACTTTGCTTAAGGGGACAACTTTTAACATCACAACTCCATTCAATACACCTGCTTCTTTGCAGATTGAGACACCTAACATTCATTTCATTCCCACTCATTCTGGAGTCTTTGATCAGTTGGGAGCCAAAACGTGCCCGCCATGGAACCCTGAAAACGCGCAATGTCATCATTATCTGCTCAGTTATGGACCACCTTCCGCTTCGACTTTGCAGGTATCTAACTATTTTTTTGCATTTTTTAACTTGTTTCGATTTCAAATCCCATTTTCTCACTTCATTTGTGAAGTTGTTGTAGGAGAAACCTTCGTCTACGTGCGGGATGCTTGGGATTTTGAGGTGAAGGAGATAGAAGATTATGATGAGCGGTGGGAGAAGATATGAGAACTCGTTTACCGTCTGGTCTTCGATAAAGGTGAGGATACCGCTCCTCACTAAGGCCACCTCTCACCATTAGGACCAATGAAATCTATGTTACTTAGTTTTGTTTGCTTGTTTCGCTAACACTAATCTCCACTGTCTATTTTTTTGGATGTCTTCGGTTACAAACGAGTCTTATGTGTTGCTTTGTGTTTCTGAACAAGATTTATTATGTTCATTAACACTATTATCCTCGAGTGAATTGTACTCTTCTGTTCTAGTGTCACTGGCATGTTCACAGTGAAGCAAACTTGATTTTTATAGGTTGTCAAACATCCATGTTCACATTCTGCCACCTATTATGCATATCAGTGTTTTATTATTCACATTTAACAAGTATTATTGGTTTTCATTTCAAATGTTGGCGTTTAACGGTTTAATAAGCTATCTGCTTTACGGGTTGACTATGAATGTTAATGGGTTGCACTATTGTTCGGGTTTGAGGGTTTAATAAGCTATATGCTACAGGGTTTAACTAGGATTGTTAATGGGTTGCAATTTCTTTTCATTTTGTCTATTATAGGGTTCCATCTATAATATTTCTGGTTTACTAGCTTTCAAATTATTTTGAAGATTTGTTCTGTTGTTGTGTATGGCTATGGCATTTTGACTATTATTGGTTTCAAGTTTTTTTTGCAATTTGTGTTTTGTAGGTTACCATTTTTTTGTGTAAGGGTTTACAGATCAATTTTCAATGTTACGGATTAAGGGCTTCATAAGTTATCAGATAAGGGCTTCCATTTGAATATTAAGGGTTTGCAATTCCATTTCCACTCTTAGGGATTAAGGGTTTAACAAATTACTCATTTTATGGTTTCAATACGATTGTTAATGGTTTATTTATTCTTTTCAAATTTTCAATTTGAGGTTCTCATTTTTAGTGTGATGGGAGTGCAAGTTCATTTCCACTGTTAGGGATTAAGGGTTTCATAAGTTATATATTTTTGGGATTCAATTTTACTACTAATGGTTATAAAATTCATTTCAATTTATCGATTTTAGGGTTTAAAATTTTGTGTTAAAGGTTTTCAATTTCAATTCCAATGTTGGGGGTTAAGTGTTTAATAAGATATATGTTTACTAGTTTCAATACGGTTAATACTTTTCAAATTTGTTCTAGGTTATCAAATTTAGCGTTGAGGGTTTGCAATTTTATTTCCAATGTTAGGGATTAAGGGTTTAATAAGTTACCTGATGTATGGTTTCAATAGGATTGTTAATGGCTTCCGAATTCATTTCATTTTATCAGTTTTAGGTTATCAAATTGACAGTTAATGGTTTGCAATTTCATTTCCAGAGTTAGAGAGTAGGGTTTTAGTAACTTGTCATTTTTTGTTTCGATTTAACTAGTAAAGGTTATAGAATTCAATTCAATTTATGGGCTTTAGGTTTTTAAAT
Organism: Thuja plicata; assembly: GCA_018584345.1. Classification (NCBI taxonomy): domain Eukaryota; kingdom Viridiplantae; phylum Streptophyta; class Pinopsida; order Cupressales; family Cupressaceae; genus Thuja; species Thuja plicata. The sequence continues at coordinate 3,244,826 of MU226316.1, forward strand.
TTAGCGTTAAGGGTTTTCAATTTCAATTCCAATGTGAGGGATTAAGGGTTTAATAAGTACTTTGGTTAATGGTTTCAATGTGATTGTTAATGCTTTCTGAATTCATTTCATGTTATCAGTTTTAGGTTCTCAATTTTACCGTACTAGATGTTTTCTATTTCAATTCCACTGTTGGGAATTAAGGGTTTAATAAGTTATATGTTTTTTGGATTCAATTTCACTCGTAAGGGATATAAAATTCATTTCAATTTATTGGTTGTAGGGTTTCAAATTTAGTGTTAAGGCTTCATTTGCAATTCACATGTTGAGGATTATCAGTTTACTAAGTTATCTATTTTATGGTTTCCATATGATTGTTAATGGTTTCCAAGATTATTTTAATTAATCAGTTATAGGGTTTCGAGTTTAGTGGTAAGGGTTTTCAAATTCAATTTTACTATTGGGGATTAAGGGTTTAATAGGTTATCTATTTAATGGTTCCAATATGGTTGTTGGTGGTTTCCACTTCCTTTTCAATTTGTGTTGTAGATTTTCAATTTTAGTGTTGAGTGTTAGCAATTTCATTTCCATTGTTAGGGATTTAGGGCTTAATAAGTTGCATGTTTTATGGTTTTAATATGATTGTTAATGGTTTCCGAGTTCATTTCAATTTTTCAATTTTCGGTTTTAAAATTTAGTGTTAACGATTTGCAATTTCATTTCCAATGTTAGGGATTAAGGGTTTAATAAGATTCTGAATTCATTTCAATTTATCAACTATAGGTTTTCAATTTTAGTGTTGAGGGTTTGCAATTTCATTTTCAATGTTAGGGATTTAGTGTATAATAAGTTACCTGTTTTATGGTTTCAATATGTATGTTAATGGTTTCCACTTCCTTTTCAATTTGAGCTGTAGGTTTATAATTTTAGTGTTGAGGGTTTTCAAATTCATACCCAATGTTAGGGATTTAAGATTTAATAGGTTATTTGTTTAATGGTTTCAATATGATTGTTGGTGGTTTCCACTTCCTTTTCAATTGGTGTTGTAGATTTTCAATTTTAGTGTTGAATGTTTGCAATTTCAAACCCAATGTTAGGGATTAAGGGTTTAATAAGACTCTGAATTCATTTCAATTTAGCAGTTAAAGGTTTTCAATTTTAGTGTTGAGGGTTTGCAATTTAATTTCTAATGTTAGGTATTTAGGGTATAATAAGTTACATGTTTTATGGTTTCAATATGATTGTTAATGGTTTCCACTTCATTTTCAATTTCAGTTGTAGGTTTCCAATTTTAGTGTTGAGGGTTTTCAAATTCATACCCAATGTTAGGGATTTAAGATTTAATAGGTTATTTGTTTAATGGTTTCAATATGATTTTTGGTGGTTTCCACTTCCTTTTCAATTGGTGTTGTAGATTTTCAATTTTAGTGTTGAGTATTTGCAATTTCATTTCCAATGTTAGGGATTAAAGGTTTAATAATATTATGAATTCATTACAATTTATTAGTTATAGGTTTTCAATTTTAGTGTTGAGGGTTTGCAATTTCATTTCCAATGTTAGGGATTTAGGGTATAATAAGTTACATATTCTATGGTTTCAATATGGTTGTAAATTTTTTCTGCTTCATTTTCAATTTCAGTTGTAGGTTTTCAATTTTACCGTTGAGGGTTTTCAAATTCATACCCAATGTTAGGGATTACAGATTTAATAAGTTATATGTTTAATGGTTTAAATATGATTGTTTATGGATTCTACACCCAATTTATTTTTGTCACCCTAAGTGGCCGAGTTGGCAACCCCAAATCAACAAATGAGCCCTATTTTCCTCATGTTCATTAACTATTTTAGAGGGACATGAGATGCCTTATATATTGTATCCTAATTTAGTGTTAAAGGGTTTTCAATTTCAATTCCAATGTTAGTGATTAAGGGTTTAATAAGTTGTTTGTTTTAAGATTTCCATATGATTGTTAAGGGATTTCGAATTCATTTCAATTTATCAGTGTTTATGGGATTTCAATGTCACTGCTCCACTTAAGGAATTTACAATTCATTTTCAATTTATCAATGGCTACAAAATGAATAACCCCATGGGTGCTTCTACTATTTTGCCTGACTATAGCAGAGAAGAATCAAATGTCACAAAGTGGTTTGGTAACAATAGTCATATTCCTTCCTCTTTTTAAGTTATGTTGTTTTCGATCCTACTCTTACCAAACTTGTTTTTGAACTTGGGCTCTCCTCAGGCACACCTGAAAAAATAGTCCCTGGACCCAAAACAAGTTGAGAATTGTCAGTGTCATGCAAGTTCTAACACCACTACTTCCTATGTAGATGTGACCATCATAAACCATTAATCAGAGGCCACAAAATGAATCACCCCATGGTTGCTTGTACTATTTTTCCTAGGTGTAGTTTTGGAGAATCCAAATCACAAACTAGTTTGGTAACATTAGTCATATTCCTTCCTATTTTTTAGGTTGCGGTGTTTTCAATCTTACTCTTACCAAACTTGTTTGTGAAATAGGGCTCTCCGCATCTGCCAGAGGTGATCATCTTGTGGTCACTTTAACATTAAACCACCTGAATTAACAAGTAAATTGTGCAAGGCCAGCAATAAACACTCAAGGGCAATCAAAACATAAATTAATGCACCAATCAGACGAATACTTGCAAGTTAAGCTTCAAATTCAAAATACAAAATGAAAAGAGTCTACAAATTAAAGACACCACACCAACACAGCAAGCTTGTAACATACGACTAGACTTCCAAACCAAATCATTCTCTCGCATGGCCATTACTTCCACCACCCTCACTGCCATTACTTTTTGTGGCCACCTTACGTTGCAACATGCACCTACATTTACTACGCGTCAACTCACCTTACATTCACCTAAGGGGACACCTATTAACATTACAACTCCATGTTATACGCATTACTCTCTTTCATGCCAATGTTTGAATTCATTTCCACGAATCTATCCTTTCTACTATTTCCTTCATGCTCATTTCTATGTCACATCATTACATGTTTACAAATTTACCTAATGTTTTTTGTATCGTTTCCTTCGTGTCCATTTCACTTACATTTTTCTATTCAATTCTCTTTCACTTGTCCATTCTATCTATCCCATTGGTGTGTGTGTGTGTGTGTGTGTGTGTGTGTGTGTGTACACATACCCACATTTAAGTTAAAGAATCAATTTATGTTCTTCTCATAGTAAAGATTTTTCCGATCCATTTCTAGTAGATTATGTGTAATGCTAAAATTATTATCCTTATGTTTTTCATTTACCTTTGGTCAAATTCATTCAAGGCATAAAAAATGCCCTATATTTAGGGACCTCATAAATTGTTTTCTGAATAAAGGGGACGTAAGCCACAACTCAAATGAAGTTGACATGAACACAATTGAAGATATGGAAGTAGTGTCTTGCAATGCTTTCTATTTTTTATACATTTTACAACATCCTTAATTACAGGGTGGTTTTTTATGCCTTTATAAGACTGCAATGCACATTTGATTTAGGACTACAATGCACATTTGATTTAGGATTGGCATGCACGTTGTATATTTGTAATCAATTTTAGGACTACAATGCATGTTTGACTTAGGATTGAAATGCACTTTGAAATTTTGTTTTATAGGACTATAATGCACTTTGTTTTGTATTGTTTTAGGATTTTAGGACTTTAGGACTATAACTTAAGTTAAAGAATCAATTTCCATGCTTTTCATTGAAGGCATCGAAAACACCCTTTAACTACGGATGTTGTAAAATCTTTTGAGAATAGAAAGCCTTGTAAGCCACTACTTGCTATACAAACTAAATTACAAAAACATGTTTGACTCTTGGAGCTCCTTTTGTGATACTAATTAAGAATAATACACACAAATCAAGTTCACATGAACACAATTGAAGATATTTTACAATTCGGAATTACAAGGTAGCTTTTGATGTTTTCTAGGAGTGAAATGTATATTTGATTTAGGATTGCAATGCACTTTGTATAGTTGTATACACTTTTTAGACTACAATGCATATTTGATATACAAATTAGGATTGAAATCCACTTTGAGCTCTACTTTTATAGGAATGTAATGTGCTTTGTATTGTACTACTTTATAACTTTATTGAATTCATGCTACTGTGGAATTCATTTCCACATATTTATCCTTTCTACCGGTTCCTTCATGTTCATTTCTATTTCACATGATTAGATGTTTACAAAATTACCCATTGTTTTTTGTACTATTTCCTTCATGTTCATTTCATTTACAGGTTTCTATACCTTACCGGTTGTTTCACAACCTCACAATTTCTTTTGATTCCTTGACATTCAATTCACTTTCACCTATCTATTCTTTCTATATTTATATATTCTCTAATCTAACATTTATATAACCCTCATACAGTGAAACCCTTATACGGTTAGATTGACACCCTTATACAGTGAAACACTTCAATTGAATGTATTGAAACTTACTTATTTGTTATATTGAATGTATTCAATCTGACTCAATTGTTAAATTGAATTGGATATGATATTTAATTTTTTCTTTTAATAAGGCCCTTTTTTTACAATCTACACCTAATGCTTTTGAATTTTTTTTACCCTTACTGACTATTTTACAGTCAATAGTATCTATTCTTTGTATATTATCCTTGTTGTTTGATTCATTTGCAGTTATCAACACTGAAATTGAAACCCTATAATAGAAAAATTGAAATGAAAGTCATCTCGTTTAAATTGAGGGTTATATAAATGTAACAATATATATATATATATATATATATTATAATGGTATCAATCTAACTGTTTAAGGTTTTCAGTAAAATAGAAACCTATAACAAATAAATTGAAAAGAAAGTGGAAACCATTAAAGTCATATTGAAACCACAAAACAGATAACTTATTAAACCCTTTATCCTTAATTTTGAAACTATAAAATGCATGACTTATTAAACCCTTGATCCCTAACATTGAAAATGAAAATACAAACCCTTAACACTAAAATTGAATCGCTAAAACTAATAAATTGAAATGAATTTGGAATCCCTTATCAGGAGTAATGATATTGAAAATAGGAGCATGTGTATATATGTGTGTGTGTGTGTGTGTGTGCTTATATATATAAACACACATATATATACACATATACATATACATATGCATGCATGCATGTATGTAGGTGCATGTAAGTTTGTAGGGGTAGGGGGCCAAAACGTGCACACCCTAACTTCAAAGGTCAACAATATCAATTATTATAACACCTTATTTTACAATGAAACCTGTGACATGTATTATGATGATTGGGCCAAGGTGACAACAATTTGAACAACTGCGAACAATCCAAGTGTTACATATGACATAAAATCAACCTTTCATTGAAGTGTTATATATGTCATGCAATCATCCTTACATTCAATTGCTATTAAACCACAAAACAACATAGGCGCTCAAGTGCAAATGGTAAGGGGAGATGAGCCAAAACATGTGCGGAGTCCTAAATGTGCCCAAACATACATATATATGTGCACACAATACTGTCAATATCAAATAGAATGAGGACGTTGTGTTATTTGAAACCTTTATATTGTTCAATTATATTTCACTCAAACATTCACATTGAATGTAGCATGCAACACAATTAGTGAGTATAAATATCTTCATATGGTAGAGTGTTCTTGTTATATTCAATACCTGCTCTCAATACTTGTAGATCACTTGAACACCCCAGAAAGGGTGGGAAAGAAAGGAATGTTAGGTGTCTCAATTCATAAGGGATCAGGCATATTGAATGGAGTTGTAGTGTTAAAAGAAATCCCCTTAGCAAAATGTAATTAAGGTGACTTGATGTGTAATAAATACAGCTGCATGTTTCTCTATAAATACAATCCTCTTGATGCAAGTAAATAATGAACTATAAGAATATATATTTCACTTCACCTTGGCCACAAGGTAGAAATTACAAGTTACAATCCTTTGGTTCCCTTTTCAATGTTTAAATTTGTTGTTATTCCTCACACTAGTTGAGTGGCACGCCTTTGCAACCAAGTTTGATATTGAAAAGTACTCAACTACAATGTTGTAGTATAAGGTGGCCGAAGGAAGTAATGGCGGCTAGGGTGGTGGATTGGGTCACATTGTGGTGAATTGCTAGGAAACCACCCCAGTTTATACACAAGGCTACTCAGTCATGTTCACCTCACTCGTCATGCACATCCCAATCAACGCAAGAAAATGGAAAGTTTTTCCTACCTTCGACCAATCGAGTTTGAACATGTGGTGAGTCAATTCCAAATGGGCTCAACTTTTGATTTGGGGTTTCCAACTAGGCCAGTTAGGGTGGTGAACAAAAAAATTTAGTCTGGGGTCCACGTGGCGACCCAAGTGGACCCCCGAAGTTAGGGTGTGCACGTTCTAGCTCCTCTACCCTATATATGTCAATTGAAAACCCAATCCTTTGAAATTATGAACACTAGTCTTGTTGTTTTGAAATTTAGTTAATCTTGTTGTTCACATCTTGGCTCAATCATCCTATTACATGTTCCAGATTGCATTGACATATCCATTATACAAAAAGGACATAACTAAAAACAAAATACATTGAAATTTACTTAATCTGGTTGTTCATATCTTGGCTCAACCATCCTATTACATGTGACATCATTGCATTGACATATCAGTTAACCAAAAAGAACATACTTGGAAATAAAATGCATTGAAATTTACTATAAATCAACAACCAAAATCATCCCAAACTCAGGTAAACCATTTAGTCAAAGTAGTTGTTGGTGTATTGGGAGATGTCCTTGATGCTACAACAAGAGCCATATTCTCATCCCATGTAGTTCCTTGACTGCTACTCACTCCAGCCTGTATTGGGCTGCAATAACAAGTTTTTCCATCATATTTTGGCACCCCCACATTATAGTTACGAGCGAAAATAAACATAAAAGGTGGAAAATTTGGTGCAGAGTTATAAGTCATTGAAAAGCTTGGCATGTTTGTGTTGATCATATCTCGCAATACCACATGCCCTTCAGGCAAGAACATCGATGGAGTGGATGCAGTGTTTAACATCTTTCTTTGTAAATCCTTATGTTTCTCCTCAAGCCTCATTTCCTCTGCCTCATGTTCCTTCATTGCCTTCACTATATTTTCACTCTCCTCCTCCTTCTTCTCTTCTTCTTTCAGGCTTTCCTTTTCCTTACACAGAATCTCCTTTTCTTTTATCTCCTTGTCCTTCTTTTCCTTAGCCAATTTGTGGACAACCTTGTTTTCTATTATATGCTCTTTCTTCCTCTCCTTTATGTCATCTAGTTCTTTCTTCCTCTGCTCCTGCTCCATCAAAAATTCCATGTACTCATCAGATGTTAATAGTTGGGATTGTCGACTCAAGCGTATCCCTTTATCAGCCACCTTGACTTATTTTCGATTGACAATGTGAACAAGAAGCTTTAAGAATTTGATCAACAACATTTCTTGTTGAGAACCTAGTGTCTCACTTACTTGTGACAGTAGGCTTTCATATTCCTCATTCCCACCTTCACATGTTTCTTGTATCATATCTGCATCTATATCACTATGTGGTTGCATATATTCAACATAGCAATGCACAATTTTGGGCATGATAGCGTTGGGTGGTGTAGATAAAGTGAAAGAGGAATCTTGTTCTTGAACTTCCAAGTCAACACCTAGATTCACAACCTTTTATGGCACTCATGTGGGTTTTACTCACTCTGGTGGCATTCCAAGGATTTTTATTTCATTCTTTGTTGCCTAAGTACACTTTGCCAAGCATTTGGGCGCTAATCACTCTAAAGGCATTCTAAGTCTCTCTGTTTCATTCTCTGCTCGATGATTACACTCCACTTTTGAATTTGAAATAGAATCACAGAGTTGTCCTATGTTTTCTACCACATCTTCATTTGACACATCAAATCTAGATAGGCTTAGCATGTTTTGCACTGCACAAACATCTTTGCCACCATTAATTTCAAATGTATTTCTGGGTTGCATTTCATCCACGAGCGCATCAGGATTGAGGGGAAATATCCCCATCCTTTTGAAGCTTGCAACAATGTTAGACAGATTCAATGCCCTTGTCAAATATTTGTTGTAAATCTATGCTCTTCTGATTTTGACATCGGGGAACCTTGCTAGCCACGAGGCTCGTTCTTTTTTAAAGTAAGATTTGAAGGGAGAAAATACTCTCACATTGAGGGGATAGAGTTTGCAAGAGGTGTGTGTTGGCAATGTCAGTAGGTCAATTCCAAGAATTTGGGCCTCATGGATGGTTGTCACAACAACATGGCTATTGTTGCCATAAATTATCAATAAGTGCATGTTGGTGGGTGAAGCACCCCCTGGAACTGACCACGCAAAGTGTTGTAACCAATTCAGGAAGAGCTCCTTGGTCATCCATGCATGTTGTTGGGCTTCCATACAAGCTCTCAATTCACATTCTGAAATGTAATTCTTCAATTTATTCTTGCCTTTCTTTTCCATGCAAGCTCCATCTTCTATATCCATTTCTAAAGATAATAACTTCATTGGTCAACCTCCAAAATATAAAGTGTACCATGTGAAGTGTCGACCAAATCCTCCATCAAAATGTTATGATAACCTTGAAAAATTCCATAGATATCATCTACCATGTCGAATCTACCAAATTAAGCTAATAAATCGATCAATTAATAGATCTGATAGGATGGCTTAATGATCCACTGAACTATTGTTCTTCATTAACAGACAGGAAATCGCTACACAAAGCATCATAACTTTATCATCTGATATGACCAACTACTATGAACATAGAATAAGGTATATTATGCCTTACTAAAACTCCTCCTAGGTCCGCTGACCAAAACTCTATTATACCTGCTTTTACCGAACCATATATTGATCTTTGTATCTTGTGCCAGTTTTTCTATACTTAGCCAAATTTTTATTTTAACCTTTGGTATCACCACAATATGCCAAGTGACCTCCAGAATCCTGTATGGTTTCCATCAGTGACAACACTAAAACTATCAAGAGTAGTTTCTCTTTCCAACAAAATACTTCATTATATGCATAGGCGATTATGTGACACTCGCGTACGTTTGCCAATGTTGACATGGACCAGTCCCTATTTCTAAATTTTTTGGAGATGAGTTGTCTGTCATTGCGGTTGCCCAAGGTACATTTTGTATTTGCAAGAGGAGGCCACCTTGGCTTTGGAAGTAGATGCAAGTTAATGTGCATTCAATGTAATGTACTTGCTACATTTATTGTGATTGTGGTGATAATTTTGTGGGTTCGATTTCTTGTTTTTCACAGGTTTTTATTTTCTTTTGCTATCATTTGTGGGTATGTGCACCAAGTTGTGAGTCAAAAAAGTGGACACATCTTTAAAAAAAATTCAAATTTCATATAACCCGATTGGGTTATTAAAAATTCAAAATTGTTCTAGGCTTGGTAACCAAGCCTAGAAAATATTATATAAAACTCAATCTATCTCATAACCCAATCAGGTTATTAGAAACATAATATGTTTTTGAAATACCACAGATTAGGCCATTTTGAATGCCTAAACCATGGAAAAGAAGAGTGAAGGAGGGAAAAAAGGTAGTAAAACTCGATCGTGCTCTAAAGAAAACAACATTTCTTCCACAATTTTGACAATTTCAAGCAATGGCGCCCCGTAACAAAGGTATGTTTAATTGTTTTTTGTTATTTTGTTGTTGTTTTTTTGCATTTGTAATCAAATTAGGTTATGATATTGATTTTTTTTTTTTATTAATTTCATATCAGATTCATCAAACAAACCAAGAAGACGAAAAAGAAATGAAAGACCACCCCTGTAGAAGCAAACCTATTGCAAAACCTTCAAAATCCTCCTCAATAACCATCGGCACCTATAAACCCTCCTCAAAATCCTCCTCAACCACCATCGCCACCCGTAAACCCTCCTAAAAATTCTCCTCCTCCACAACCATCACCACCCGTAGACCCTCCACATGTGTCATTAGGTCATGTAAATGCAACACAAGAGGACCTCATGCAACACCTTAACCAAAATAGTGCACAAATTAATATATAAGTCAATAGGTTGAAGGCTTCTAGTCTTCAAAATCACTCTACCCTCACCACTACATTAGAACAAATGTCCAATAGTGCAAATGAGGTGTCTCAAGAGGTGACAAAATGGGGTTCATGGAGGGATAGATGTTGTACATATTATTCTAATTGTTTATCATATGAGGATGTGAAAATAAAGGCCATAAAAGTGTGACATATGTGCCCTTTTTACCGATCCTAATACTAGCACCTCCCTAGAAGATAATACAAAACAATTTCTTATACATTGGTGTGCTCATAGGGGGATGAAATCAGCTTTTTGGGATAGGTGGTACATGGTATTTGACCAACCACCTTGTAATAATAATAAGGTGCCTTTATATTTTTGAGAAAGCTATACTGTGAGTTTATTCTCGGTGAGAAGCTGAATTACTTTGACTTTCGTGAGTTCCAGGGTAGAGGGAGAGGCTCTGCGCAGGATAGACCTAGGGCACGTAGGATTACCTGACCACAAGAGAGGAGGCATACTATGAGAAAACCTATCATTCATGTTGTGGTCCCAGTAGTGGTGAAGGATTCTATGGATATACAGACTCTTCATGCAACTGCATCATTAACTGATGGCATTATCCAGCATGGCACTCAGTTAGTTGGAGGAGAGGATGGATCAGTACTTGCGCATCCTCCATCTTCATCAGATGCACCATTAGGATCATCCCATCCCATGCTAGTTCCATCATCATCAGATGCACCATTAGGATCATCTCATCCCGTATCAGCTCCATTATCATTAGATACAATTGTAGGGTCAGCCCAGCCCATTGAGCATATCTGCATCAATTGTAATGGTATGTGACGGGGTAGATAGTTAGGCAATTGTGGATGGTTTGACATCCCATTGATGTGTACATTGCGGGAGAAGATGTAAGGAATCCACTACTAAGGATATGGTCCTCATAGATGATCTGATGATAATGGTGTATGGTAGAGAGTCGACATAGGTTTGTTTAAATTTGTGTTTTGACATGTTATTTTAATTAATTACATAAATCTATTAAAAGTAAATAAATTTTTATGTATAGAAGAATCTAAATTGATACATGAATAATATGCATTGCAAGGTGCAACTGGTGGTACAAGCACACCAAGGAGTGCTCTTTCTAGTAGACGTAGACGTGTAGCTCGAACACCTAAGGTAATGTTTTATAAATATTCATAAAATAGAATAATACATTATTTTCAAAATATCATATCTTAATAATTTGTATTGTGGTAACTTAGTGTGGTTAGATAATTATACAATGTATTATTTTATTCATAAAATAGAATAATATGTTGTTTTCAAAATCCATTAAAGATGATGATCTTTAATGCTTGGCAAACACTAGAAAGTCCAAACTGTTCCACGTGCCAGAAAACCAAACAGTTGCAAAGAGTTTGTTCTTTTATTGATTCAAAACTTTATTACATTTGTTCTCCACCAAGAATGACATGCTTCATCTTTTATCCACGCTGAACTACATATTTTTTCCCTAACAATAACTCCTCAAAACTAATCAAAGATTGACCCAAGACAGTTACAACTGACTGTTGCAACTTTTATTGCAATTTTGCAAACACAAAATATTGTTAATGTTGACAAGAAGTTGTCAACTTTGACAACTAACACTTTCTAGACCCAACATTTATTGTAATGGTCTTGTAATGACCTTAAATGTATCAAAACTCCTATTCTACCCCTTTAACTCATGACTTTAGCCCTTTAGGCCAGATTATCAACTTTTGTAAATTTTACATTATTCTTGTATCTTTGTTGCAACTATTACCTTTCTAACTTCGACTACATCATTTTAAGATCACAATGACCTTGTTACACCATATGTGAGAATTACATCAATATTTAACACCTTTTAATCCATTAACCCCCAAATTGACCTTTTAGACCAATTATGCTATCATTTTTAGTACAAAGATGCATGGGTTTATAGACATCATCATCATATTCCTAAATGAATTTGCATATGGGGAATAAATTATTCACAGGGAGCCTTACATCTTCCACATATACTAGTTCAAAGTGTGATTTTCCTATCTCTTTCTTTATAGTACCTTTGTTTACCCATTGAGATATTTTACATTTGGAGTTCCATGCTTTTATATTTTTGTCTAAGACCTTTTTGAATATCTTCATTAAGCTTTTGTTTCTTGATTATGCTTGCCCTTTCTTTAAGGGTGATAATGTGTAGAATATGGCACATGTATCCCATATGAATTATATAAATTAAGAAACTCAAAAGACCTAAAATATATTACATTATTCATAATCAAATTGATTGGGACACCAAATCTAATGATGATATTTTCAAGTATAAAGTTCATGATAACTTTTCTAGTGGCCTTTCTTGTTGAAATTTTCTCAATCTACTTCGAAAAATAATTAGTTACAACAATAATCCACCTACGCATTCCACTTTATAGTTTATTTATCTCTCCAATAAAATTAACACCCCATTGAAAATAGGGGCCTCTGATGAGACTGACCTAATAGGCAATGCTCTGAAAAACTTCATCTTTCCTAAGAATTTTTGGAAAGATTCACATTTCTAAACCATTTTCTATGTATCTAAGAAAAGATTCAACTAGTAATAACAAACCCTTAAAATCTTGTGGGTTGCGATCTTTGTTGTATAGTGAGCACCACATACTCCTTCATGCATATTTTTAAGGACCTTTTTAGCTTGATATTCATCTAAGCAAAAAAATAAAACTTTGTCCATATTCTTCCAATATAAATCACCATGAATGAAAACTTATTTTAGGGACTACAATTTCAAGGCCCTTTTTTTGTTATCGGGACAATTTAAATTCTTCAAATAATAAATGATGTCTAAATACCATGGAAACCTCTCAAGACTACACACTTTGTCTTTATGTGATTTTATAGAATTTACCTAAGCAACTTCTATACTTATCTCTACCATTAGATTTTCCAAGCCCCGCCCTCTCACAAGATTTGTGATCTGAATCTCAATATTAAATTCTTGGACCTTATTGATCCACCTACATCTTCTTCTTTTCACTTTAGATTGCACAAAGATGTCTTTCATAGTAGCATTATGAACATAAGAAATAATTTGAACACCCACTAAGTAAGGTCTAAATGTTTTAACAACCTATATAAGAGCATAAAATTGTTTCTCCAATAAATATTATTTTAATTTGACTGATTATAAAGACTTACTAAAGAAAGCTATGAGCTACTAGAATCCTTGAGAATTCTTCAGAGCAACATTGTTGCTATGGTATGATATGAAGCAAATGAAAATATTTGAAAAGGCTTACTAAAATTAGGTGACATAAAAATAATCACCTCCTTAATTAGTTTCTTTATGGCCATGAATGTTTCAATTGCTTGATAATCCCAACTTATAATTGCATTTTTCTTCAACGTCTTAGAAATTGGTTTGACAATATATACAAAATTTGATATGAATCTCGTTACAAAATTAATTTGACCAAAGAAATATTGAATTGCCTTCACCATTTTAGGAGGGATTTTGTCAATTGAAGTCACCCTTTTAGGATTTATCCTTATTCCCTCTTCTAATCCTACAAGACTAAACAAATTGTTTTTACCCCAAAAGCACACTTTTTGGGGTTCAAGGAGATCCCAAACTCTATTTCTCTATCAAAAAATCCTTTTTAGGTGAAAAATGCTCGTCTACCTTCTTTGAATATACAATAAGATAATCCTGATACACCACCATTATAGTGTCAATAAGCCCTGCAAATGCAACAACCATTTCTCTCTAAAATGTAGCATCTGCATTTATTAATTCAAAGGGCATTCAAACATACACATAGGTTCCCCAAGGTGTAGTGAATTTTATCTTGTATTGTTCTGACTCCTTGACCTTGACTTGATTGTATCTTGAGAAACCATCCATCATGGATAATAATTTACAACCAGTGACTCTTTGCAACATGGCTTCCATGTTGGGTAATGGATAGTTATATCTCAAAGAGGAGACATTTAAATTTCTAAAGTCCACACACAATATGATGTGTCCATTCTTTCTCCTCACTGAAACCAACTTAGAAACCCAAGTAGATTGTCTAATAAGTTTTATAATACCTCCATCTTTGAGCTTCATTAGTTCTTCTTGTATCTTGGGAGCCAAAGCGGGTTAATAGGTATTTTATTTTGTCTAAAAGGCTTTGCATTATGCTTTAATGGATTTTTATGTTGAAACAAATCCTCTTTGTAAGCTTTCAAATCATCATAAGACCATGCAAAAACATGTTTATATTTTCTTAAGAGGGAAATAAGTTTTGACCTAAATTTTGAACTCAATTTCTTATGAACAACAAATTTCTTAGGCGCAATATAAATCCCTATATTTACTTATTCAAATCCCTCATCCTTAGTAGGCACGACCTTCATCAATTTTTTGTCATTCCGTCAAAAACTCTCTCTAATGCAACTAGTCCTCTATGAATTTTATTTATTTTTAATTTAATTATCTCTTTTCCAAAGAAAAATTTGTTATTATCCATAACTTAAACTAATTCATTGCAATATTTCTCTTGTGATTCATAACCATCTATGCATCGCAAGAATTCAAGAAAATCTTTGTCATCATTAAATACTTGCTAATTAGCTATATTATCAAGTATTGATGGCCTATTTTTAATTTCAACTTTTGATATCCCAACAAGAGTGACATCAATTCCTCTCAAATAAAATTTATCTAAAAATTATGTCAATACATTATTTTTCCTTATACAATAAGAAAAATGGGGATGATATATGCAATAGGTAATGTGGTAAATGGATTACTTCCCCGTTTCATTGATTGCACATTAGGAAGAATGCCCCCAATAGCCTCAAGAGGTGACTCTAGAGCTATCTGGGAACAAGGTTTGTCCTTCCTTTAAGTAATATAATAAATAAAATGAGAATGATAAAGTGATGTAGTATGTCTATAGAAAAGACACTAAAAAGTTGTTGAAAATACACTGAAACAAATAGATAATGATCTGAAATTGATGGAAACAAAAATCAAAAGATGAAACAAACCCGTGACTAAAATTTGAGCTGAAAGTGGTCAGTACACGTTGATTTTTGCAACGTGTTATTGGGACAAGTCACGTTTGGCGATGTGTGCCCAATGTTTTCGGCTGAAACTTTCTCAGAACCTGCAACTGTACTTGCTCTAACCATATCTGATCTGATGGATCTGTATCATGTTCCTGAACATAGAAAAATGGGAAAAAAGGTTGTGGAAAGGGGTTTTCCTTGGTCTAAACCATGTTTTGGAATCAACCTTGGAATTAGAAATAAACATAAGGAAATGTATGTAAAAAGGCAAATTGTTGATTTACCTTGCATAAACCCTCATGAACAGATGTAGAAATTGCTCAAATCCATGAAGATGCTTGAATGTAATTTAAATCCAAAGATTTTACCTTGTAATGTAATCTAGAATTAATTATTCCTTCAAAAATGCATAGATCTATGATTGCCACTCCTATATCTTGAATGTAGATATGCTTGATAATCACTTGCAAAGAGGAGAGAAAAGATGGATGAATGAATTTAGCTTGTTACTTGTTTTATAATCCTCTAATTTTTCATCGTGGGATGATAAATTTAATCAAATGCATAATATTAACTTGGATTTGAATGATCTTGGAGAATTGTAGACTTGGAGATCTTGATCTTGGATGTTTGCCTTCAAATCTTGAATCCAATTGCTCTTACTTGCTTGAAATCTTGATAGCTTGGATATAATTGCACTTGATAATGTATCATGGATGTCAAAATGAGGAATTATGAAGGGTTCTTATACTAACTGCATCATTTTGGGATTCAAATTTGATCTAGTTCATCCATAGATAAAAATCTCAAAATAGGACCCTAGGGAAAGTTTGGGCCCAAAACCAGGGACAGGTTTCCATCGATGATGTTTCCTAGGGATATGTTTCCATTGGTGATGTGTCCAAGGAAAAATGGGCTCAAATTTTAAGGGGAGCTTGGGGAAAGAGAATAAGAGTGAGAGGAAAAAATATAGCTTGCCAAAATCAAGCATAACGGGCATTCAAACCTTGAAATCATGAAAATGGGGCCTAATAGGTCCTAAAGCAACCAATTATGGGTGCTAACTTTTTAGGACTATACATTCCTCCTTTCAAACCATTCAATTGAAAATGCATCAAAAGAATCAATAGTATCTCATACTACAGATCTATATTTTGTTAACCTCTTATGTTTTAAAGAATATATATATATATATATATATATATATATATATATATATATATATATATCACCTATGAAACAATGAACTTTGTATCTCTAAAAGTGATGCAGGAGCATCTTGGGTCCTTGGTAATCCTGCTCAACCAAAAATATGTTTGCTTTTGTTCTGTAGCTTGTTTGGAGAATGCTCGGTGAAGTGCTTAGTTATCATGTTGCTCGGGCACTCTTTTTGTCTTGCTTTACCGATGGGTATCAGCGTGTGTTGGTTTTGGTAGCTCGGTTATGCTTTCACCGAGTTGGTTTTTTGTGGCTTGGTTATGTTCTTATTGAGTCATCCCTGTTGCTCGGGTATCATTTTCTGAGTGATTGTTGTTGCTCGGTGATGCTCTTCCTGAGTTGTTTATCTTGATCTGGCCAACTTCTACATTTAATTTTTGTGGCGTAATTAATGTAGGGTCTCTCCTTGGGATCTTTGTGGACCTAAATTTGGGCCTCACTTAGGGATTTGAGTGCCGACCTCTTTGGTGGAATCTTGTATATATTTGTTTCTTTATTCTTAGTTTAAGGGGGCAATTCTTGGAGGATAGTAGATTTTGATAGAAGATTAATTGTTGAGACATCTGAAAGGCAGTTCTATGACCTCGCATGTATGAAGATTATTTTTTAATTCATTGAATTTATAAGGCCAAAACTAGGAAGGCCTTACAGCCTAACATGTAATGAGTTTGATCAATTAATCAATGATATATGTTGTTTCTTCTCTCCTTCTGTGTTGTGGCTTCTGTGTTGTTATCTGCAAGTTGGTTTGGTACTTGGGAGTTCCCTAGGCCCTAACTGCCATCCCTCCTTACGTCAGGTGGTATCAGAGTGAAGGTTAGATCTAAGTTCCTTCTTGTAATCCCTAACCCTAGTTGGTTGATATTTTTGTGGGGTAGCAGATTACAATCTAACCTACAATTGCAAAGGGATTCGAGATGGTTTGTGGGAGAGAAAATACAAGTCCATGTCTAGTTGATATGCTATGCCAAATGTCTGCTAGATTGGAATTTGTTGAGACAACCCAATGCAGAGGAAGAAATTTTGAAGATGTTAGTGATGATGAATTGGAGGAAGTTCAAGGCGAAGTTGCACCTACACCTATTTTATATGGATCAGGAAGAAGAGAGGTTCCTGCGAGATTTGACAAGTTTGAAATCCATACCTCAATTCAATCCTCCTGAGTATAGTGGAAAGTTGGATTATGATGAGTTGATAGACTAGGTAACTGAGATGGAAAAGTACTTTGAATATGAGAATGTATCAGAGGAGAATAAAGTAAATATTGCAAGCACAAAATTGAAAGGTCATGCATCCTTGTGGTGGGAACAACTGAAATTGGATCAGAAGAAGAAAGGTAAAGACAAGATCGAGGTATGGGATAAGATGATAAACAAATTGAAAGACAAGTTTCTACCTTGTGATTACTAGAGTAACCTAATTTGGAGAATGCAAAGTTTGAAGTAGAAAGATAGCTCGGTAAAAGACTATACTGAAGAACTCTACATATTAGACATCAGATATGGACATGTGGAAGATGAGGTGGAAAGAATAGAAAGATATCTGAATGGATTGAGAATTTCTATACAAGATGAGATCAGCTTGGTCAAAATGGAAAGCAGTGAAGGGGCATATTAGTTTTCCCTAAAAGCTGAGGAGAAATTGAACAAGAGATATGAGCAAAGACAAAGAGGCTAAGGTGGTAGATTCCCTAGAGGAAGAGGTAAATCTCATGGTGAAAATAGTATATATGAACCAGACAAGTCAATTTCAAACACATCTCAAGACAAAGGAAAGACTAAATGGAAAGGTGGAAGTTCATGCCGAGGAAGAGGAAACTACTCCCGAGGTGGTTATAGCAAAAGAGGGTTCCAAGGAACTTGTTACAATTGTGGTGAAGAAGGACATCGGTCTTTTGAGTGTACGCATGCAAGCAAGAAAGTCAGTAGCAACATAAATTCTTTGGTGCAAGAGGAGTCACCGAATGAACCTGAGAAGGAAGGAAGTCTCATGATCCAAAGGATACTATGGAGTGAAAAAGATAAGAAAGAGCATGTCATAAAAAGTTTGTTCAAGACTAGACGTAAAGTTGTAGACAAAGTTTGGAAAGTAATTGTTGATAGTGGAAGCTCGGAGAATCTGGCATATGAGGAAATGGTCACAAAGTTTCAGTTGGAGAGGATGAAGCATCTGAAGACCTATCAGATCTCATGGATCAAGGATGAGCATACATTAATGTTGAGTGAACAATGTGTTGTGAATATGAAAATTGGAAAGTATTATGATAAGGTATTGTGTGATATTATGCCAATGGATTGCTTTCATATTTTGTTGGGTAGACCTTGGCAATATGATAGACATGCTATACATGATGGAAGATTGAATAGATATTCTATTTGGGTTGATGGAAAGAAACAAATCTTGTTGCCTTTGGTGGAAGAATCTTTTGGTGAGTTATGTACATCTATGAAAGTTTGTCTGATGGAAGGTAGACAGTTTGTTAAGGATTTGAAAAGAAATGATATATGTTATGCTTTGATTCCTAACAAACCAAGTAAGAATATAGAAGATGAAATTCCTGCAGAAGTTGAGAAGTTACTCACTGAGTATAAGGAGATCATTTTAGATAATGTACCTGATGGTTTTCCACCAATGAGAGATATCAGCCATTGTATGGATCTAATTCCTGGAGCTAGTTTACCGAACAAGGAACCGTATCAATTAACACCGACCAAGAATGAAGATCTTAACTGACAATTTCATGAGTTGTTGAACAAGGGTTTGATATGATAAAGTTTGAGTCCATGTGCAGTACCAACTATATTAGAACTTAAGAAGAATGGAGAATGGTGAGTGTGCACTGAATCAAGAGAAATCAATAAGATCACAGTGAAGTATAGGTTTCCTATACCGAGGATGGATGATATAATGGATTATTTGAGTGGAGTAAGATATTTTACCAAAGTTGATCTAAATAGTGGATATCATTAGATTAGAATTAGAGAAGGTGATGAGTGGAAGACTACTTTCAAGAAAAAAGAAGGTTTGTATGAGTGTTTGGTTATGCCTTTTGGTTTAACTAATGCACTGAGTACTTTTATGAGGTTAATGAATGAAGTTTTGAATAAATTCTTGAATAAATGTGTGATTGTATACTTGGATGATATTCTAATATATATATCACCTATGAAACAATAAACTCTAAATCTCTAAAATCCCTTAAGCAATTTATCTCACGTTTCACCACCATATTAAGACCTATAAAAAAATCCTCATACTCAATAATATTGTTAGTATATTCAAAGTTTAACAGGAATGAGTATTAAAATATTTTTCCACTAGAGGAGATGAAAAGGAAACTGAGACATGATCCATCTTTAGATCAAGCCCCATCAAAATACACATTCTATAGGCCATTTTTTTATCATACTACAAATCAATATTTATTGCATCAATCTTCTTTAGCAATGGTTGTAGCTACCCCACTCTGAAATTGTCAATGTCAATATCACATAAACAGGTGAGTTCATCAGTTGAAGCCTCTTCAAACCTTCAATAACAACTAAAAATATAGGTTCTCTGTATAGTTTCACATCATTTCCATTAATGTGGATAATAACACATGAAATATAAGGTTGCACATGTCCATGTACCACTGCACTCCACTGTCTTGACAATAACATACCATATTGTGGTGGAATATCAACTACAGTAACATCCACCTTATAGACTCCCTTAGAACATGTGAGAAATCTTAGTTCTAGGTCTTTCATGACACCTATAGCTGATACTACTCTATTATCTATGGAATTACATTTTCCATAAGCACTATCAACCCATAATCTTAATTGTTACATAATTCCAAGTATGATGTTGATTGTAGCCCCTGAGCCTATTAGACAATTTCTTACCAATTTTTTTATTTGAGTAAGGTAAGATAAAAATATTGAGAAGGGAACTTTGTTATGGTTTTTCCCAAATATACCTCAATATTTTTCTTTCCCTCATTTTGAGTTTCATTTACATCACAACCCTTTTCTTTTTTCCTATGATTTCTATCATTTTTCTTATCCCCATTTGATGTTTTTAGAATCTTAGAAATCATAAATATAGAAATATTTCTAGTCTTCTATTTTCATCAATTCTAGAATTGGGACCGATACCTTTATTTGAATCAATGTTTGTGCAGTATCAAACTAGGTGCATTCAAAGAGATCAAATATGAAATCAGTATACAAACCTTAGATTTGGATGTCTTTTATTTTTCTACAAAAGATGTAGATTTTATGGCACTTTGTGTAGGGGTTATCTTTTCAATCTTGTTCATCTTCTGATTTTCTTTAGATAGATCAAAGTGAACCTTCTAATTTTTTTTATGTTCCTAGCTTGATCATGAATCCTCTTTATTTCTTATGAGGATTTATTTACTTTTTATGATTGTTTAATAAAAATTCTTCCTAGTTTCCCTTGATTTTCTCATACCATTATGTTCCTTAGATTATAATTTCTTCTTACCTTTTGAATGGAAACAATAGTAAGTGAACTGATTTCTTCATTTGAGGGTTTTCTCAGTTTAACATTTCCTATTCTTAAAGTGAAAATCTCCTTTTGATAATCCATGGTTGAAATCTCTTCATTATCTGAAAAGATCCATCGATATAACTACTACTCAAATGAATTTTTTATCCACATCAACATTATCTCCCTCATCCTCTGAGGAAGTATCATCATCTCTTTTAAAATGTTTGATTGGAAGCATATTTATGGCATGTGAATCTTCAAAGTACTCATCAGTATACTTCTCATCCATTAGATTAGACTCTTGAATAAAGTAAGCTACTACAAATTGTTAGACCTGAGATCAGATTACTTAGAGGGGAGGGGGTGGTGGTGAATCGGTAATCTACCAAATAAACCAAGTTTAAAATTACTTAAACTTTAATCACCATTCACAAGATTAACTTTAATAGTAGAAAATAAAAATCATAAATATCCAAGATCATCCTAAAATTGACACAAATTTATCTCATAGAAACCCAAATAGGGAAAAAACCATGGTGGGGCTTAGTACCCACTCAAATGATGTACTCTTCTAAATTACATCCTATAAGGAGCTTACAAAAACACTGTTAGGTTATCTCTTATTAAGGGATTTACCTTAAGCCTGTTAGGACCTTTACCATGTTAAGAGTAGCCTTGTTAGAGGACTTAAAACACAAGGTAATGTGTCACCTTGTTAGAGGATTTACAATAAAGATATGTTAGGATCTACCCTTTTAGGGGATTTCACCTTCTTTAACTGTTAGGGAACAACAACCACAATGATATGCAAAATAGCACTACCTCTACTTGTTTAGATCCAATGAAGAACACAATTATTTATGAGAATACTTAACTTTTCCTTGGCTTGATCACAACATTCACCTTACATCGCACTTTCTTAACACACGATCAACAAAAATTGCATACAACTTCAACCTTTATATACTAAACTATTATGTCCACCTCCTTAATCAACCCCTAAAATGAAGTTATAAAGAATCTTGCTCAAATCCACTTGCAAAACAACAAAATTAAATATACAAAACACATTTCCAACACCGTGTCGACCTACACAATGATTTACATATGAAATCAAGCCAAAAAGTCAAACATGTTTCGACCATACACAAACTTCCTCTAGAATCTTCTCCACAAGGTAACATCGAACAATGTGATGCTATATCATCACCTTCAATCATTAATACACATCGCCAGATCATGAATCATTCATCATTAATCACTGTCACATCGATATTGATCACTGATACAAGATCTTCCATCGATAGCTCAAGAACATAAACACTTAACCTGATGAATACCATTGTCTCTACTCATTGATTACTTATCCTGCTTACCGGTCACTAAAAGTAGTTGCGATTGAAATGGTAGCATCCAAACACTGTTGACTAGCATATCTTATGACCATGCCAAAAGATATATCATAGATTTGAAAAGACATTTAAATCATCTATCACATGTCATTAATTATTCTAGTAGTTGTATTATTATGCTTCAACTGATCATAAATCTCACATAAACTTACTTTATCCCAAATATGCTTGACAACATAATAAGAACTCAAAGTCAATAGTTGACATCGATGACAGTATAATATCTAATCATCATGTAATCAAATCACTATGTCATCACCAAGACAGACTTACCATCACTGCATCAGATATGACAACAATGTCCCCCTTTAGCATTAATAACATCAACATCAAACATTAAGAAGAAAAATGTTTCCACTTATATCTTTTACCTATTCTACAATTACTCCTCCTTACACTAAACTCCCTTTTTGTCAAACATCTTCTCCCTTCGTCATCTCCATATATCTTCTCCCCTTTTCTCAATACATCTTCTCACCCTTTGAAAAAAATTCCAAAGGTTCCAAATACACCCAATATATTCTCTGTAGTACCTGACTAACCAAAACACACCACTTCACAGACTTCTCCCCTTAAGGAGTAGCCTCACAACATCAATCCACACATAAAAATATTTAATGAATACACTGGGACTGATGCAAATTCATCTTCTTTTAAGTAGATCAGATAGGGGAATGACCCCTAACCTACCTCTTACATACTCAAAAGTATCCTTAGGCAATGGTTTAGTAAAAATACTAGCAGCATGCTCCTCAGTTAGCACATACTCCAACCTTACTTCCTTTTATTGTACCTGTTCTCTAAGAAAATGATATTTGATAGCTATATGCTTAGTCTTAGAGTGCATCACCGAGTTCTTTGAAATGTTAATAACACTTGTATTGTCACAATAGATAACCACCGGTTTAGTTACCTTGTACTGTGTTCCTTCCAGAATGTGCTTAAACCATACAATATAAGTACAATTAATTACAGTAGCAACATACTCAACTGTAGCTATTGATTGAGATATACAATTATGCTTTTTACTTGTCCAGGATACAAGCCTTTCTCCTAAAATAATGACATTCCACTTGTACTCTTCTGATCATCAACATTACCTGCCCAATCAACATCAGTAAACACATTCAAAGAAAAATCACCTCTATGTCCACACCAGAGACCATAATCTTCAGTCCCTTTAAGATATCTAAAGATTCTCTTCACTGCAACCATATGTGATTCCTTAGGATTGGAAGAAAATCTTTCTACTTATCCAACTTCCTATGTTATATCCGGTCTACTTTGTACTACATACTGTAACTTACTGATCATGGAACTGTAAAGTGTCTCTTCCACTTCTTTAGAATCATCTTCCTTTGATAGTTTTTAATAGGTTACCATAGGAGTACTAACCAGTTTTGAGTCCTCTAGTCCAAAAGTATTTAGTATTTCTCTAACATATTTGGAGTAACTTATGTAGATACCATATTTCATCTGTTGAACTTGCAATCCAATGAAGAATTTGATCTCACCAATCATAGACATATCAAATTCTTTCCTCATCTCATCAACAAATGATTTGTTCATTTCTTTATTGCCACCAAAAATGATATCATCTACAAATATCTCTACAATTAATAATTTGTCATCTTTCATAGTCTTCAAATACACATTGTTGTTGTCACTTGTTCTGGAAAAATCAATTTGAATCAGATATGAGTGAAACCTCTCATACCATGCTCTAGATTCTTGTTTCAATCCATACAAAGCTTTCTATAATCTACACACCATGTTCTTACCTTCAGAATTAGAAAACCCTTCAGGTAGTTCAATGTATACCTCTTCTTCCAAAATAACATTAAGAAAAGATGACTTAACATCCATTTGATATACCTTGAAGCCTTTGTAAGAATCATAAGAAAGCACTATTCTCACACCTTCAATTCTGGCCAAAGGTGAAAATGTTTCACCATAGTGCATGCCTTCCTCTTGTGCACATCCTTTGCACACCAATCTTTTCTTGTTCCTCACCACTTCACCAGTCTCATCCATCTTGTTTCTGAAAATCTACTTCATACCAATCACATTCTTGTCCACCGGTTTGGGCACTATTTTTTCAGGTTTTGTTCCTCTTAATATGTTCCAATTCTTCTTCCACAACTTCCACCCAATATTCATCTTTCAATGCTTCTTTCACTATTTTGGGCTCAAATTTAGATAACGAACATGTAACTTCTCTTTCCTTTCTTCTATTTAACACACCCGCATTTCTATCGCTAACAATTGATCAGGTGGGTGATTCAACTTTACATATTTAGGCAATACCAGTTTGGTTCTAATATTTCCTTCAAGTGTTTGTATATGTTCATGTTCATTGACCTATCTTTCCATCGATTCTTTGATAGTGTCCTGATCCACTAATTACACATAAATAAATCCATGATAGTCTTTAGGTTCCTTCTTGCTAGATTCAAAATTTATCTCAAAAAATTCATCTATTCTGACACTAGCACTTTCCACTATCTTGTTTTTTCTTTTGTTCAAACACTTGTAGGCTTTGCTCTTAGAAGAATATCCTAATAATATTCATTCATCACTTCTCGGATAAAACTTTCCAGAAATTTCATCTCTTTTAATGTAACATCTACTCCCAAAGATTTTGAAATAATTAACACATGGTGGTCTACCATACCACAACTCATAGGGAGTTTTGTTTGTGCCTTTCTTTAGTTAAACTTTGTTCAAAGTGTAGACTACAGTGCTCACTACTTCTCTCCAATATGTCTGAGTAACACCTTTCTGAATCATTAATGTCCTAGCACAATCAATGATTGATCTATTTCTTCTTTCAACAATACCATTCTACTAAGGTGTTCTAGGTGCAAACATCTATCTTTGAATTCCTTGTTCTTCATAATAAGTAGTAAACTCATATGAAGTACACTCACCTCCTTTTTCAGATCTAAGACATTTTAGAGTAATACAAGTCTCCTTCTCCACTCTAGCTTTATAGATCTTAAACTTATGAAAAGATTCATATTTATCCTTTAAAAAGATAACCCACATCATTCTATAAAAATCAACAACAAATAACATGAAGTATCAATCACCATAGTAACTCCTAGTTCTCATTGGACCACACAGATTGTTATGAACTAGATCTAAGATATATTTAGAAGAATAATTTTTACTGATGAAACTAGACTTAGTTAACTTCCCAAGCTGACATTCTTTGCACATTACATTGTCTGGTTTCACTAGGTTGGGTAAACCTCTCACTAACTTCATCTCCCTAATTTTGATCAACTTATCAAAATTTACATGACAGAACCTCTTATGCCATAACCAACAATATTCAACCTTAGCAATCAGATAACTCTTATTATTAGAATTCATATGGAACAAGTTACCTCTAGTTTGTTCATTGGTATCAATCAATTCTCCTAATTTCCCAATAATTCTGCATATACCTCCATTGAACTCCAATCTGAAACCTTTGTTATTTAACTGAGCAACACTTAACAAATTGTATCTTAAATCATCAACCCAGTAAAAATCATCACAAATAATTTTATCATTCAAAGCAGTGGATCCTTTACCTTTCACTAAATATGGACCATCATTTCCAAACCTTACCAAGCGTCCATCACATTCCTCCAACTTTATGAATTTGATTTTGTCACCAGTCATGTGATGATTGCATCCACTATCAATAATCTAGTTACCATTGTGATTCATGTTAGAAACCAAATATTTCTCACCTTCTTTTGAGGGATCTTCCTTAACTTCAACAAAAAAAATTTAATCTTCATCTTTTCCATCAGGTTCCTCATCGGTCACACCTTCCTCAGCTAGGTAACAGGATTTCTTGTTCTTATCCTTGAATCTTCTTGTCTTTTCCTTCATGTTATTATCAGGCCATCTAGAGGAAATATGTCCAATTTTTTTTACATCCAAAGATATTCAAAGGAAACTTACCCTTGTATTTACCTTTCCCTCTAGGCAGTCTTCTAGCAATCAAGGCTTCCAAATCCTCTTGATCTCTTTCTTTAGATAAGATAGATTCATAGTCATTAGAGTGACATACTAATTTTTTGTTTACAACTCCTTTCCTTTCCTAGATGGTGTAAGATTAAATGATGACTTGAAAGCAACTTCAACTTTAGGCATGCTATTATCATAATTGCTTAACTCAAATGCAATTAATTCCTATTAATGCATTCAAAGTAACAATAGATGTTCTTAAAGATCTGATCTCTTGAATAGATGAAACCATAATAGCATACTAAGGTAATAAAGTTCTTAAAATTTTTCTTACCACATCCTCCTTAGGAAGATAACCACCGGCACCTCAGATAACAACAACAATTTCTTTGATTCTATAACTGTATAGCTCAATGTTCTCATTGTCTTGAATTCTCATCTCATCATACTTTCCTCTTAAGCTGTCAACCTTTGCCTTTTGTACATATGGATCTCCACCATAGACACTTTCAACTTCTCCCACATTTCATAAGGAGTATCAAATTCTTTAATATCAACATACTCTTCATCTCAAAGAGTACTTGCAAAAGCTTCCATAGTAGCAGTATGTTCATGCTTAGCCTTCAACTGATTTGGAGTTAGGGTTCCTGGGGGGACAACATACCTATTCTCTACATGATCCCAATACTAATCTCTCTTATGAATTTAGGATGCTCCTTTCACATCATCTTGGATCTTTCCTTTCATAATTGCTTAAATCAAATGTAGTTAATTCCTATTAATGCATTTGAAGTAACAATAGAAGTTCCTACCTACAGGGCACTGAGTATACTTGGAGTAATAGAAGAGCGGGGGAGGATTTGATTCAAGTCAGGTTGGATAGGGCGCTTGTCACCAACAGCTGGTTTAATCATTACTTTTGTTCCTTATCTGCCCATATAAGGGTTGGCTCAGATCATAACCCAATATCCTTTAAGGCTGATCCAATTGTAAAGAAAAAAAACTTTCCTTTTAGATTTGAGAAGAT
>MU226316.1:3288804-3315924 GCA_018584345.1 Thuja plicata
CATGAATGTTTCTTTTATGATTACATACTAAATAACTTATGATATGATTGCATATACATAAAGAAAGATGAACAGTTAGATAAGATAATTTACAAACTGATGATTAAGGGTTAATGGGCTAACCAAGGAAAAATTTTAGAGGTACTGATTCACCCCTCCCGTCTCAGTACATCATTCCAATATAATTCCAACAATAATTATGTGGTAACTGATATGGGATACACCATGGAGTGCCATGAGTAAAATAGTTTTTATTTCTTGAGGGGGTTAAGAGTTTCCCTATTTTTTCATTCCCTTGGATTATTAGGTGAATTCTCTCCATCTTTAAAATTGGTATTATCTGGCATGTTATGAACATCAAACCTTTCCTACCTATGGTAATTTGATCTATCATGTGAGAACCCACTCTCATTTTTTGAAATCTTATTATCAATGTCCTTTAACTTATTCATCACCCTATCCAACTTTTCTTCATCTTTACTCTACCTTGATTGGTGATTTCTAGGGTTTTGTAGAATACTTTCTTCATTTATTCTCCCAATTATACCAAAGGATTTCCCATTATTTTCAATATTCAGGGTTACCTTGAAAGCTTCTTTTATATCATTTGGGTTCTTTTTTCTCATTTCATATGTGGTCTTTGGATAAAAGGCATTTATGTAGAGTATTAAACACATAGGATCTGGGGACTTCAAGTGATTTTTTTGTTTTTGTATACTTTGAGGAATATTGTATTAAAATTTTCAAGTGATTAATTGCTTCCTTTTTTTATACTTGTGAACTCATTTAATGCAAACTTGGGATTCGAATGATCACCATATTGTTCTTTAAACATAGATTTGAATTCATTCTGAGAGCTAATAGATGCATTAGACAAACTTCTATATGAATCCCTAGCATCGTCAACAAGGGATCACATAAACAATTTCATGACCACATCCTCATGTTCTACCTCAAAATTGTTTATGAAATTCATAAAATCCATTAAATGTTCCTCACATTATATTACATTGTTTCCTAAGATTTTGGGAACTTCTTATTTGATTTCATTACTGATTGGATTTGGAAAACTAGGGACTCCATTAAAATCTAACTACCTATATCTTTTCACGTGTAAAGGATGCCTTGATTAGGGATTTTCTCCTTGTTGACTAGGCCGAGGTCCATGATTTTGCATATTTTATGGCTGGCCTTGTTGTTGTTGTTGTGGAGTAGGAACTTGTTTTGAAACATGAGGCATATATGGTTGATAATTATGATATTGCCAATTTTGATGAGGTTGAAAAGGTTTGTAGACAAAATTATAATATCCCAATGTAGATGTGCCATATATCTTTGGGGCCTTAGAACATAAGGTTGGGAAAATGTGGTGGTGGAAACAAAAGTGGTTTGGGTATGAAAAGGGAAAGCATTATTATTTTAACTTTGAGAAGAACTATTAGCTTGGGGACTTGCAATATTTTGATTTTGAAGTGTAAAATTATTATATATTAACCATGTAAATGTAGATGCAGTGGAAGTCATGGGAAAACCCTGATGCAATAGGTGTGCTCCCCATATTATTTAAATTTTGAGAAAATGAGATAACAACATTGTTATTACAACTTGGTCCAGAATTTAAGGCAAACAATTGTTGATTCAAGGCCTCCTTTTCTTTTTCTAACCTAGCCCTTTCCACCCAAACCCTTGAGTCTTAAATTTATTTTCTTAACTCATCATTAGTAGGTCTATAGAATGAAGTAGAGTATGTATTGACACGAGTAAATTATGTAGTAACTGGGGCATTATGTATGCTTGGGTCCCTATTGTGGTCATTTAAAAAAAAAAATTGAGACACTTGTTGACTTGAATCATTAGGAGCTAGTTGAGAACCAATTTGTCAAGCCATTATGGTTTCATAATACTTTTTTGTTTGGTAGGAAAGATCTCTAGATTGGTGCAACCATCTTATCAATTCAGGAGACTCAGTGATATATGGTAAGGTTCTCTCAAGAAATGTAAAGTTTATACCTATAGTATTTGTTGGCAATGTAGAAATCTTAGTACTAGGAGTTATGGACATTGGTTCATGTCCTACAACTAAATCCAAATGAGATCTTTGAGATAATTGTTCATTAAATTTCTTCCTTCATATAGATTCCTTGAAGGCCACATATCACTACTTAGAATGGAAATTTATTCATCATCATATGATTTTAGAGTATTTTTAGAAGTTGACATACTTGTAGCTTTACGTCTCCACATTTTCCATGAGGTTTCTTGACTCAATTTTTTATTAGCTTCTAATATTTTTCTTTTCTCAACCTCTAATTGTTCTCTAGTTTTTACCATCCCTTGATTAGTAGTAATTATAATTATTATTGACATTGAGCTAACATGTTTAGAGATAATGTGAGTCACCACCCTTAACATAGTAAAACGAGATCTATGAAGAACTCTTATGGAATGGGAAAAAATAAATTGATATTTCTTAGGCTTCCTTCTAATCCTTAAAACAACATATGATTTTAGAACTCAGAATAGGTTACCCTTGGCAACAAAATTACTATTCTTGCAAGATTTTCTTATCAACACAAATTACTATTTATATTTTGTCTTTGGAGCAATATTTGAATTACAATATCAATATTCATAGCTTTTTCCTCCTCTTCTACCAAAAAAACTTTAACTATGAGGAACTCTTGGATACTTGTTCTGTTATCCCAAGCTGTTGTGCTCATATGGGAAAATAATTCTTTAAGCTCAACTTCTCTCCAACCATGAAATGGTTATTCAACTGGAGCAAGATTTATAGGAAGCACCATTTTTTCTCATTAGTAAAAACTAGTGTTTATATATTGTTTCCCTAGTAGAGTCATAAATATGTTAGTTATTCAAAATGATTGCCCTAAAATCCTTTATGAACTAGTCAATCTTCCATCTTCAAGGACCTGGATCAGTGACCAACTTAATATGAGGAGATCAAGGATAAGGAATCAATCACAAGCCTCTACACTTTAGGCCCTATTACACATAGGTAGGTCTACCTCTAACTAATACCCTTGTGATCCTAATTTACTTTTTGTGGGTATTACAAGAGATGTGTTCCCAATGTGTGCAATTGAGAACTTGTATGATTTCTTCTACCTTTTTCTATATACTTGACTTATCAAATTTTGATATATTTGTTTCAAGGTGTGTGCCCTTGGTCTCATTGTGATGTGTAGCATAGCGGTGGTTCATGACATGGTTTAACCTCCTCCCATGCTTGTATAAGTCAAGTGGTTGTATCAAGCATTAACATGTTGATCTTTTGCTGCAATGACAACCAACAATTAGTATCAGAGCCAAGGTCACAAGCTCAAACCCTACACTTGCACTATGGGAGGGATTTTTGTAAGGTATGCGCCCTTGGTCTCCTTGTACTTTGAAGTGCATGGGTGGTTTGTGACTTGGTTTAATTGCCTCATGTGCATGTATAAGTCAAGTGGTTGTATCAGGCATTAACATGTCAATGTTTTGGTGCAACGACAACCAACAATCTTAAGATTAGATAATTCTAACCCTAAAACTTAAAATTAAAACAAATTTAACACAAAAATAACATGAAAGGAAAAAAATATTTTTTGGATTTTAGAAAACATGCTAAAATTGTTGAACGAAGGAACTAGATCATTGCCAATCCTAGGGAATGCAAAGTCAATAATAAAGTTTAATCTTGAAATAAAATGAGATATGATAATCAAAAACATGAATTTCCCAATTAATTAACACCTTATATCAACTAATCTATAACAATGAGCTACAAGTCATGCTTGATATCCATGTAAACATCATACAAAATCTCTACAAATGACTAAAGATTTTTAATTCCATACTTTAGAGAAATCAAAAGTCATCCACACAATTGTAACATAGCACAACAAATAAAATCAAGAAGTCCTTAAATTTTGATTTCATAAGATTTTGGACATACACATGAAGACAATATGGAAAACATTGAATTTTATTTCAATATGTTTACGAAATTATATATTTTTTCAATATGTCAACTATCATAAGGATGTGCATACAAACATAGAACTGAGATACTTTTTAATTCATGTACTTAAAACTTATAGATAAAACATAAATTTTTATAGTGGCATACATGACCAATATGGACACCGAGAAGCCTTAGAATAGAGCCTTGAATTCTCTTTTATAAGATAAGGGAGCAAAAAGCTTCAAACTCTTTATAATCCGATGAGGGCAGTAGGTAACCATTGACTACTAAAATACAAAAATGTTTTGACCTGCTGACAACTTTAGACAATTATTATCTATTCTTTGTATAGGGTAGTTGGATTTGGCATTCATGAAGCTTCATCCTTGCATAAACCTACATAAAAAGTTTTCTAAGAGTACAGTGTTTGGGCAAGCCTATTTAACTTACTTTGACAGAGAGCTATTTCTGGTAAAAAATTGTAAAAATATACATTTACTACTAGTATCTCTTTAGAGTAGGTCCAAATCTCTTCTGACATGATAGAAATCAATATTTAATTAAGATAAAATAATTTGTGTATATTACCGAATCCAAAAGAACAAAATTAAAAAAAAAACTAAAAAACTAGAGGGAAACCAATGGTCATTTCCTGGTTCAAAATTTTAAAAAATATTGTGCATTACTAGAGGAAAAAAAATGATTAAAAGGCTTCAACCCCCTGATCTTTGAACTTTTCAAGCATTTGAAGATACTCTTCATAATTTTCATCACTTATTTTAGTCCTTGCAATCTCCATCTTAATAAAGCATGCATCTAATTTAGATAATTTATCTAAATACAAATCTAATTTTTGTTAGAATAACTGAGAGGGGGGCGGAGGGGTGAATCAGTGGCCTCAAAAATTAATCCAAAACTTTATACCACATATATAAACCTCTAGTTATCTTCATTCCTACAAGATGCATGGCCTTAAATAATATTATCAAATAACTACTGCTCAGAGTTCACTGTTAATCCTTATTCTTAAGCTTTACCGAATAGCAGTCTAGTCTTTACCGAAATACAGTAAATAACTTAGTATTTACCGATCAATATTGTTTTATTAATGTGTACAGAAAAACATAAAATTAATGAACCATATACACATTTGATACATGGATTTTTAATTTGGAAACCCTGTTATGGGAAAAACCACTTGGGACCGGTAACCCAAAATTTTCACTCTTCTGAAGTGAGTTCGGTGAAGAGCCAACCCTGTTAAAGGTTACAAACACACTGTTAAGTGCAACCTTGTTAGAGGATTTATCAATAAAATTTAATCACTTGACCTCTGCATTCACTATGCTTGTCAACGTGAAAAACCTTTTGATACTCCTTGGGATGTATCTCAATATATTAAGGATGGTTAAATCCTGCTTGGTTAAGAGACTTTTTGATCCAATGGTCAAACTAAAATAGTATGTGATTTGTTCATAAATACAACTAAAATTTGCAGATGTTTAGATCTATTATAAGCTCATAATACCTTTATAATCAATGTTTCCCTTCTATTCCTTTGCTCCACTTCTTTCTACTCGGTAAATGCTGTGTCTTTTATGTTGCTCGGTGTCTGCAGAAAAATTTAGCTCTGTTCTTTAGCTTGTATGATCAGGTCTATATGAAGACTTATTTCTTCACCAGAATTCTCTTCATCATCCTCTTCTCTATTCACCCCCTGATTCATAATGAATTAGCTTGTCTCTTTTATAGACATGATTTCACCATTTGTAATTCCTTGTCTTTCTTGTTCTTGACGTGATCCAGAAATCTCACCATTATTTCTTTAAAGCATGCTTTAGTTTTATCCCGTAGAATTCTCATTGACAAGTGGAATAAAAATAGCTTTAAAACTCTAGCTTATCTCTAGCTTTTAACTTGTCAATGAAAACAATGCAATGAAACATTTAACTCCATAATTAGCTCTTGCCAGCTAAGTCTTTTTTAGTTTTTGAACTTTAGTTCTGATCGGTGTTTAACTCCTTGTTTTCTCAGTCTTGAATTTAGTTGTCCTCAGGCATCTCTGTCTGTCAGGATTGTTTTTCCATCGGGAAACATTGTGACTTTCAGTTCTTCTCAGGTATCACTTTGGTTTTTCTTGGTAATGATTTCTTGGGCATCTTTCTCAGTTTACACTATGACTCTTCTTAGGGTTCTCTATCCATCGATGTGTACTGTCCGTCGGTGTTTATTGTCAATTGGTGTATACTGAACTTTTATGCATTAATGATAACATAACCTTTATTTCTTTGGTACTTTGAGGTTTTTGACAATATGAATATGACCAATCAGAGTATATCAAGTTGACATCAATGACAATACAATACATTAACTGATTTAATGTCTTGCATTAACTTTATGTATCTCGGTGATCATCAACTTAACAACTTCAAACATATAATTAGTTATAATTCATCAATTTTCTCATAACATTTTCATTTATATGAATATCCATCAGGATAAATTCCATTAATGCATGAAACATTTCCCTACACTTTGACTTTATTGTCAAGACCATTTCTCCTTCCTCAGTATCCTTTTCTTCAACAAATAGTGGAGGCATCTAATATGCAACAAGAGCATACAAGTATAATAGCCTTGTTTTTATTTCTCTTGTATAAAAAATATGAACTATAAATATTTGAATCACAATTTCCATTTCATATCACCAATCCTATCATACACTTGTTCTATGAAAGCTATCTCAAAGTAAAACTCAAGGCCTCTGATCAATGTATGCATATATGAAATAGAACAGGTTATATATCTCTCAAATGTACTGGTTGAAAATCAACAAATTCCACGTGTTCCTCTGAATAAATTTATGCATGATCTAAAAGAACATTCAATCTAGACTCTACAAGAGATTCAGTTAACTCTACTATTATTTTGACCTCGGCCCCGCTAACTTGTTTATGCAATTGATTTATCTTCTCTTTCAATATAGTATTTTCCACATTAATTGTAGCTAAATCATTCCTCAATTTTATTATTCCATTCCTCATTTTTATTATTTCATCAGAAGTATGCCCCTCAGGATCACTTTGATGATACCCTCCCATATCATTCAATTTCTCCTTGAGATTCTTGTTTTATTCACTCAAAACTTTAATCTCACCTTGATCCCTTACAAACACCTTTTGGGCCATCTTGGCTACATCAACTACAAGACAAAATGCTTGAGGATTAGTGAAATTATTTTATCTATTAAGAAGGAATTGACCATATAGATCATTTTGTGGTTGAACCATGGAAGGCTTTCGAGTAGAAGGATACGAAGACCAAATAGCTAAAATGTCTAGCTTTTCATCAAATGTTGACCCAAAGAATAGATTTTGGTCTTGATCAGGATAAATTTTTTCAAGGTTAATCTCATTTCTTCTTCACAAATTATAAAAGGAAATTGCTGATGAGATATCCCATGCTTCAAGGAGTATAACTCCA
This sequence comes from Thuja plicata, assembly GCA_018584345.1. NCBI lineage: Eukaryota > Viridiplantae > Streptophyta > Pinopsida > Cupressales > Cupressaceae > Thuja > Thuja plicata. Next base: position 3,296,252 of record MU226316.1, read on the forward strand.
ATATCCCTAACAATTTTCCTTCCTTATTTTGGTGTTATAGTCTCCAATTTCTTCTCTACTCTTTCTAGGATCTCATCCTTAATTTTTTTTTTTTTTAATCTTTTTTCTTTGCTGAAGCTTTCAAAATCAATACTCTCTTTCTTTAACATTTTATTGGCCTTATGATTAAGTACAAACTGTTTAAAATCTTTCTTTTAAAAAAATTTATCATTACTCATGAATCCCTCACAAGATAAAAGTCTCACATCATTAGTTGTATCTTCTCCTTGTTTAAAGGTTGCAAGTGTTCTATTAGAAGGAATCTCTTCAAGTTGGACTTCTCTCCTAATATCAAATTGGGTACCAAACCCTTCATATGAACTAAAAGGTATTTCTCTACTAGGAGAGAAAAATTTAAAATAAATAATGGCTTTAGGGATCTCAAGAATGATAAGTTGTTGAGATCCTGATGAAGATGGATCCTCCATAGGCCCCTTTGATGTTGCAAAAATAAAATTATTTGGAGGTGGGAGAAAAAATTGAGGGGTTAACTGTTGAGTTTCAGGGGAAGGAGAGGAAGAAGAGGGTGCTTCAAAACTAAGTGGAGGAGATGAATAGATAATATTTGAATGTGGAGAAGTAGAACCAATAGACAATCCAAAAAATGAAGGGGAAGACTCATATTACATTTCAACTGGAGAGGAGCCAACCTTAGCTCTAGCCTTGTATTTCTCACAAGGAAAGGCTATCATATCTACATTTATGTATAAGTTGAAAAGAGCTCTTATTATATCCTTTGTGGCTACCAAATATTTCCAAAAGGGAGCATATTTTAATCATCCTTTTCCTATTTATTCTCAACATATCTAATTTTGTACGATATTTTCCTCATCTTCAAGACTTCCTAGAAGTCTTGTGCATTTTTATTCAAATCCTCTTCTTCATCCCATACATGATCAAGAGCTTTTGAAACAAGAGTATGAATAAATATTCTAGAATCATAAAATTTATAAGTAGAAAAAGGAAGGTGATATGTGTTAATCCAAGCTTCAATGACTTCAAATACCTTCTAATTTTGAAAATGGATTTCTCTTGCAATGATAACATGCCATGGAAATAATGAGCCATTCTTATAGGTCCCTCTAAGAGTAGCCTTTGTTATTGGATAAAGATGGTGCATGATTTCTAGGAATGCAACTTGGTCTGGTATTATGATTGGGAGGACTCCTGGGATAGATATTCTAAGAACCTATTGATGGCATGATATTTGAAGTAGAGCCACGAGCCTCAATAATGATCAATATTCTTATTTAGATCCAAGTCTTTAGGACTTAAGAATTTTCTTTCTTTCTCAATTAGTCCCCATGGAATAACTCCCTTCAAACGAGCCATCATTCTCCTTACAAAGTGATTCTCAAATAGAATTTATGAGGATACTTTTCTATGCATGTCCCAAATATATGTCCATTCTTGGATAGGGACAAATTCTCCTTCAATTTAAGGCTTGACCAGAAGTTCTTAAGGACACACTTTGAGACCATTCCACAACATGATGTGAAAGATAATGGAGTGATATCTAAAATGGGCATTATTTTTCTTCTTCATATTATCCAATGCAATATGCATTTTATTTGCTAACTGTTACCCCTGATTTTTCACTCATGCCCTACGTTTTATTGTTACCTAAAATCAGGAGTCTGCCATCCTAGAAGTAAAATGTCTGCAAATATTTTTCAGCCTAGTTTGCATTTTCCCCTTGTTGGTTGAACTTGAATCTTGAACTTGTCTAGTTCAAGGTTCAAGGTTCATTGTTGCCTTGCAGTGTGTTTCATTTTCCTTTTCTTTTATGTAAAATTATGAGCGGTGCAGTTTGTAAAATCCACTCTCCCGTTGAACATTGAATCTTGAACTTGTCTAGTTCAAGGTTCAAGGTTCAATTGTGGGCTTCATCTTGCAAAAGGTGTAGTAAAGTCTAAGTTTTCACCGCTCACGTGATTTTTATAAACACACCAAAGGGAAGTAATGTTTTATTACCCATTAAACTTAATTTGTGAACTAAATCTATATCAAGGTTCGTGGTTCAACCCAAGCATCCGTGCTGATTAGGCAAAAAGATAGCGGTGACGTGAGCAAAGCAACAACTAGCGGGTGATGATTTTATCTGCGCGTGTTTGGGATATAATCATTATTAGATGTGATGCTTATATGTCTTTTAAATAATTTAAGGGGTGCAATACATAATGATCGCATCAGGCGAAAACTCTTGTCACATTTAATTAAGAGCCCACATTGTCATTTAATGCAAAGCCTTTGCATTTTGTGGGAAATCAGTTATAAAATAAGAGTGTGTGCTATCAGTCTTCTGGTGGAATTGAATTGGCAGAGTAGAAAAAGGTATACTCTCATCCTGAGAAGCTTAGAGTGTGTGGAATCTCCAGGTTAGTGTTTTTCTCTTCCAGAGTCCCTGTTCAAAATTGAAGCCATTTGAAAAGTTTGATATTGAAAGGCTCTGTTTTCCTTCTACAATTTTAGTCTGTTATAAGTCTTCCCAGTAAGAAATATGAAATCCCTGCTCCCAATTTTTGGGAAAACTTCCCCTTTGGTTAGTTCACTTCCTGAATGTGATGACACAATGATAAAAGCGGGTGCCTTAGAGGTGATTCACAGTAAAATCAAAAGCCCTGTTTCTGGTTCTATAATAGAGAAGGTAGTTTTAAGTGGTTTAGCTGATGCAACAACATTTCCCCTAGTTTCCCCCTACCCTGAGTTAGTAATGGAATGTGTTAAAAGGTATGATAGGGAAGAGATATGTATTAAGAAAATTGACGAAAGCCCTCTAATCTACATTAATCGAGATGTTATCCTCACAACAATGGGCATTCCAAAAAAGGATCCTTATGAAGGATGGACCGTTGCTTCCTCCTACTTTATTTTCTCAACAAAGAAATAGATTTAGAAAAATGAAATTGCTAAACAATGGCTGTTGGAGGCAAAAAGGGGAGGGTCAAGGCTACAAAAATCCCTTACAATAGATCATTTCAAACCTGAAGTTGCAGAACTAGTGATCTTGTTGAACAGAGTTAAAGGTAATAGCCACACTTACTACTAGAAAGACTGGATGTATTTCTTTATTAAGATAACATTGGGTGGGGAAAAATTCATTGATTGGGTAGATTGTATTACTGATGAACTTCATCATCAGTTGGCAAATTATTCAGAAAAGTCCAGTGGTTTCTATATGTCTTCTTATCTGTTCTATGCACTAGCTTGTATTAGAAAGTGGGATGGATTGTATCATGAGTTACATGTTCCTAATATGAAGGTGTATGACTATTACGCCCATTTGTAGAAAGAATTCCATGCTGACAGTTTTATGAAAGTAAATGGTGTTTTTCTGGGAAGGTTAATCTTTGAACCGCAGGGGAATATTGAGCAGAGAATGTTAGAGGAGGCTAAGAAGTTTGTCAATGTCTTTGGAAGTTTCTTTATACAATTCAGATGGTTTGCTTACATTAGAGTTGGTGGGTTTGAAGGAGAGCCTTTCAAATTGCCCAGATATGCTCTAGATTTGCATGTTGTAACTGAAGTTGGGTGCCAGTTGGCCCATATGCACAAAGACCTTAAAGACAAAAAGGGAAGTGCCTAATCTAGTTTTCCTATAGAGCTAGGTTTTTATTCATGTAAGAATTCTTCTGATGCTCTTAATTTAGAGCAAGAATTGAACAAGTTGAAACTGAAAACTTTCAAGGCTAGGAGAGATTTTGACATCAGGGCATATGTTGCATGACATTTTAGTTTACCTTCTGAATTTCACCATCTCCCTGAAATGGAAGACTTCTGGGAAAATTGTGCAGATGATTTTGAGGTCAGAAGGAGATTATGGTGTAGATTTACACTTGTCCAAATAGTTAACTTGCAAACAGGCATTGATGCCAATGGAATAGAAGATGGGGAAGATGAAGATATAATTTATGAACAATATAAAGAGAAGGTTCAGGGGTTGCCACTTCTTGAAATTGATTGGAATATAGAGGAAAGGGAGAGTATCCACATTAAGACTCTCAGTGTTATAAAAAGAACTGAAAGATGGATTGCCAGCAAAAAACCACCTCCTCATAGAAGACATAATACTAGAGGATCAGCTCTTAAAACTCATGATGAAAATGCTATACCATGTTCTAATGAAAATGTTTCTGTTGCAAGTCCTTCTAAGTCTAAAAATACAAAGGCTACTGAATCTAAAGTTAAAAAGCAGAGGTCTCCTTGTCCTATTCCACCCAAGACGACTTCCAAAAGAAAGGCTCTCAAAGGAGAAGTCAAGCCAGTTCGAGAAAAGGAAGTGATAAATCTCAAGGAGATGGATACTGTGATGGTGGATAAGGAATCACAAGGCTCTATATTAGAAGAAGCTACTTTAGGAGGAGATAATTAGCAAGGAGTCAAGGATTCTATAATTTCTATGCCCACTAGTCCATTGCAAGCACTGGCAGACTCTCAACAGTCACCAGTTCCCACTTTGAAATGGTTGGAAACACCCATCAGTAGAAAAATGAATGTCCTACCGATAAAACTACCTATTGAGGACATGGTAAGAAAATGTCTTGGTTCCTCAGAAAAACCAAAAAGGATCAAGCTGGAATCCATGGTGGACATTGATGAAAAAATAGGGCACTAGTATGCAGAGCGTGCAGTTCCCATGAATGATAAGGAACTCTCTGAAGCTACTATGAATGACTTCATGGTCAATAAAATAGATCTTGGATATGTAGCCAGAGTGGCTGATGTGAAACACTTGGAGAAATCTACAAAAAAGATCATAAACGGGTCTTTTAAAGATGAAAAAGATAAGAATGAGATGAAAGCGACAATAAAAAGGATGGCAGAATTCATTCAAGAAGTTTAGGATCCTAATCCAATCCCTTTGACTATAGCTTCACAATAATTTGATCCACGTTCATCAGAGGTTAGGAAAACCCTAGATCAAATTTAGAAGAATAAATTGATTGCGGATGCCTACACTAAATGGATCCAAGCCTTGATACAAAAGGGAAGCAATTATATCAATCAGCTAATTAAGACTCACGAAATTGTTAGCTTAATTATTGCAAAAATTCTGGTGGAATTAGTAGAGTGGGAAAAAGAAAATAAGAAATGGCTAAAAGTAACCAATCAGCTCTATGAGATAGAGAAATATGGAGTGAGCAAATTTTTGACCGAGAAACCTATTCCAGGATTGGATGAAGATACTCTATACATCTCCATCAAGAGTATAGAATGGAGGAATTCTATTATTAAGTCCGGTCATGATAGCACCATCTATCTATTGAGTGAATCAAAAGGGTTGATGGAATCTATGCAAAAAGACCTCAAATGTTTGAATGCTTCACTCATAAAAGAGGACACTCAAAGTGTCAAAGGAGCAGATGAGTTACTACTGGAATTCGAGCGTGAAATTGCCGCCATAAGAGACACTAAAGATGTTACCCGAGATGACTTCACAACCCTTGCCAATATGGAAGTGATGCTGGTGGTATGTATCGATAACCTTGAGGCACATATACAGAAAATCACCCAGGTCCGCAAGACAAGAAGTTTCTGAAGCAGAGGGTAATTCATATTACCTTGCCACATCAAGCCATGATTAGCAGTGTTGCAAAGGCACACAAAGAATGAAGGAATTCCCACGTTGCTGAAACCTCACAAGACCAGTCAAAGGGATCCAACACATCCACCACTCCATGATCATGCTTCACAGATCACAGAGTAGTGGTTTTTTTTCCTAGTTTATGTTTACTTTGAAGTTGGGCAGTTTTTGTAAAAACAATTATACTGAATCCCATAGAGTGTATCTCGGGATGTCAGTTCCTATTTTCTAAGATTGATGACTATTTATAGCTGGGATAATATGTATTTAGATGATGGTAATTTTGGTTAAACTAGGCCTAAGACTTAATAGTTTTTAGTATCTTTCAGTTAGTTGGTTAGTCGGGAAGGAAACTTGGAAGTATATTTTTGATATGAATAGAACAAAAATTTATGCTTTGCAAATCTGTTGGTTTATATTAGCATATTGATCTCTATTGGGATATTTCTTGATTATCAAAAATCTATTTTCAAGTGGATTTTTATGTAGTATGTTTAGTATAGTTTGTTTTCAGCAACTAGTTTATAAAATTGAAGTCTGTGAGATTCATTTGGTATTGAAATATTTATCTTTCATTTAGTTTTCCTGACATGTTGATGTATGAAATACTGCAAAAACCTTATTCTCTTTCTGGTTAAAAGTGCACGTGTTTGCAAAAGCAATGTATGATTGTCAAGATTCATTGAAAATCAAATAGGGATCTGTACCTTAATTTAGAGAATTATAAGTTTAAATATTATAATTCAACTGTTAGTTTGAAGATTTTTATTTTTCATGGGCTTAGAACAAGTGATTAATAATTTATAGAAAGACAAATCTGTATGCTAACAAATTTTTGGTGACTCTACTAGGGAGTTGATACACAAAGTATCAGTAGTCATTCTCTTTAAATGAAGCAACCATGGTTTTTCCTACTCTCATAATTCCTGGTCAGGATGAAGTTTCCCTAGTTATTCAACCTGAGCTATACTTTTTAAATACCTAGGAAGACATAATCTTTGATCTTCATTCAGTAGCCTGGATTGTAAGGAAAAGTGACTGACATTATCAACAAGATCGCTTGGTGTTAGAAGAGGAAGAAGAAATTGGTGAATGGTTGAGAGGCCTTCCCATTGTCCAAGAAGCCACCATAGCAGATAGAGCTGTGTAGAGAACTTAGAATTCTTCGCAAATCTGAATTCTCGACCTTTTACTAGGTCCCAAGCAAGGGAAGGTATCTTTGATTATTTTTTCCAAGAACTTTAAAACCTTTAGTTTCCAACCAGTTATACCCCAAAGAAGAAGGCTAAAAGCAGACCTCCTTCTCCTAAGAAGTCAAGTCCTAGTATATCCTCATCTTCTTACCAGTGGAAAGCCTTGAATCTTTATAGAATTCAAGCTCCTCCCCTCCAGACAATTTACCCACCCTCAGTCATGGCACAACCTTTGGGTAATGTTGTTGGACCTCTTAATCTGGCAGGAAATCATTCTTTGCCTAAAGGAGCTAGAGAGATTTTGCCCAAGTTCTATGGTGATGAAAAAGTCTCCATCGAAGATCATCTTAATGCATTTAATATAGCCTACAAAATTCTGGATGTTCAGCATGAAGACGTTGCAATTAGATTGTTTGTTCAAACACTTGCTGAATCCACAGCTGATTGGTTCTATCACTTACCCAATGGTCAGATCACAAATTGGGATACTATGAAAACTACTTTTGAAGCACTCTTTAAAAGTTTATCTGATGAACATGATCTTCTTGCCCAGTTAACACAATTGAAGAAAGAAATATATGAGCCCATGTGATAGTTTGTGGCAAAGTTTAATAAGATTAGTCATAAGATTACTACCCCAAAAAGACCCACTACTGAAAATAGAAAAGACTTCTTTATGAATGCCATGCCCCCAGATGTTGGTTTCCATTTAAGACAAGCGAGGGTAGCTAATTTAGATGCAGTTAAGACCATGGATATTGAACTAGAAGAAGATCTTATCACAGCTGGAAAGTGGAGGAAAGATGTCCAGTATCCAAATTCTCAGAGTGCCACTTCCTCTGATCCCCTGTTACAAAGATTAGTGAATGATGTAATTACTATGAAGAGACAAATCCCCAAGGGAAATGCGAATTTCCCTCAACCATAAAAAGATATCCCTAGAGGAAACCTTGATCAAGCTAGTCCTAGTCACAAATATCTGGGACAGTCACAGAATGAACAAAGGGAAGTGGAGGTTACCCCTAAAAAAGAAAATATGTGTACCTTTCACCTCACTGATGAGCATGATGGCGCAACTTTTCCTGAGATGGTGAGATCAATGCAAATGCATGTTAATAAAGAATTAGTTGATGATCTGACTGAACATGCAGAAGTTTCTTCATTACCTGGCGGTTTCAAAAATTATTTTATGGAATACGAGTCAAAATCTGAAAGAGGAGGTAGTATTCTGGTAACTCTTGAAGATCCCACATGTTCGATCATGACCAAAAATCAATGCAATTATCAAGCTAATAATTCTCCTTTGACTTCTCAATAATGGGACAAGGATAAAGGTAAGGATTTTTCCCCAAAGAATTCTTTTTCCAAATTTTCAAATGCTAAAGAGGCTGAAGTTTCTCAAGACTCGTCGTCTGATTCTACTTTTGACATTGTAAATTTTTGTAAAACCTCGAAAATCTAAGTGTCACTAGCTAATTATCTCAGAATGAATCCTAAAGAACTTGATAGGTTGGTCAGTTATGTCAAGTCAGGTCAAACCTCTTCAAATCATGCAACCAGTAAAACCAAACATTTTTTTTTGCCTGAAGAAATCCAACCCACATTGGCTACTCAGTCCTCTAATGATTCAAGCCCTTTTGTCTCTCAGAAACCAGAGCCTTTCTATCTATCGCTGTTTATTCATGGATTCAAATTGAATAACTGCATCATTAACTCTAGAGCATCTGATAATGTAATGCCTACTTCAGTAGAAAAATCTCTAGACCTTCCTCTAACAACCACTTTTGGGAGATGTTACTCCATGGATTCAAAGCAAGTCCCTCTAGTAGGATAGATTAAAGATGCTCAAGTGGCCCTAGCTACTCATCCTATTAAAAATCTTAAGTTAACTATTCTGGTAGCTGACATCCCCGCCAGTTATGGGATGTTTCTTAGTAGAACTTTTTGCAGAGATCTTGGGGGATAAATCAAATTGGATTGGTCGCAAGCGACAATCCATGTTGGTAACCAAACTATTGTCCTAAAACCTAAAGGAAAATCCAAGTACACTATTTTTCCATCAGAAGATCCCAAATTTCAGATCTTGTACCATGAATGTTAATTTGGAAATTATATGATGTCATCAAATGTGAACTCAGAGAGGATTGATAATGAGGAATCAGATTCTTTATGGTCTTTAGAGTTTTATGGTAGTTGTGCCTCAGTGGGCTCTAGAGTGGGGGTTGTTCTCATATCACCATAGGGAGATATTTTTCCTTACTCCTTCAAGTTGGAGTTTGGTAACACCAATAATACTGCCGAATATGAAGCCCTTCTACTTGGTCTTGAAGAAGCTAAAAAGAAAGGAATAAAAATGCTGAAAGCCAAAGGAGATGTAGAACTGATAATGAGACAAGTAAGAGGAAGGTACTCAGTAAATCATGAGAGAATAAAAAATTATAGAAACCATGTGTGGGATGAAATTGAAAAATTTGAGGCCTTTTCTATTGAAGCTATCTCTAGAAACCTCAATAGTAGAGCTAATTCTTTGGCAGTCTTAGCATCTTTGTTGCTTCCCCATCTAGATTTCAAAGAAACAATTTATAAAATTGAGATGGTATACAGACCTAAGGTACCCGACAATGTAGAACATTGGCAAGTTTTCCAAGATGATAAGTAGATAGATAAATTCTTACAAATGATGGAAGTTTTTAGCACTACTTATTTTGAGGGATCTCAGTCGACATGTGAAGAATTTTGTCCTGATCCAAGTAAGGCTGTTGAAGAAGGAATTGTTCAATTGAAGGGATGCTGTCAGGCAAAAACCTGCACCCCATGAATCTCCTGATGAAAGTGCCTTAGAAAAACTAAATATAGGAGATGAACAAGACCCTAAGTTTGTAAACCTGGGAAAATGTTGTATGTCTGATGAGAGGAGAATATTTGTCAATCTACTGAAAGAATATAAGGATATTTTTTTTTGGTCCTACCAGGATTTGAAGAATTTTAAAGGAGGTAAATTTCAACATCATATCCCTTTAAAGCTAGATGCCACACCATTTAAGCAAAAGTTGAGAAGCTATAACCCTAAAGTGTTTGAAACGATAAAAAAAGAAGTTGAGAAGATGATGCAAGCTCGAATAATATATCCCATTCATCATTCTACCTGCATAGCCAACGTAGTGCCGGTGAGGAAAAAGAATGGTGAGGTAAGGATTTGTGTGGATTTTAGAAATTTGAACCAAAGTAGTCTAAAAGATAATTACAGGCTTCCTATGATGAACCATATATTGCAAACGGTAGTTGATGCAGAAATGATGTCCATGTTAGATGGGTTTTTTGGTTACAACCACATCAAAGTGGCTGAGGAGAATCAACACAAAACAACATTCACCACACCATGGGGTACATATGCCTATAGCCGCATACCATTCAAATTAATTAATGCAGGTGCCACATTTCAATGAGAAATGGATTCTTCTTTCAGCCATCTAATTAAAAAGGTGATTGTCATTTACCTAGATGATTTGACAGTTTTCTCTAAGAGGCGTAAAAACCACCTGAAGGATCTGAGAGCTATTTTACAAAGGTGCAGAGAGCATGGGATCTCATTAAATCCTAAAAAATCAATCTTTTATGTTACAGAAGGGAAGCTGTTAGGTCACATCATCTCTAAAGATGGGATTAAGATAGATCCTGAGAGAGTAAAAGCTATCCAGCAAATAGGTTTGCCTTCTAATCAAACAGGAGTTAAGTCTTTCTTTGGCCAGACAAAATTTCTTAGGAGTTTCGTTCCAGATTTCGCTGAGACAACTAAACATATGGTGAGTCTCTTAAGTGAAAAAAACCCTTTCAAGTGTAGTTGGGAAGCTATTCAGGCATTTGATGATGTTAAAAAGGCCATAGCATCTTCCCCAATGTTGATCAACCCTGATTATAAAAAAGGTTTCATTAACCACTGTTACTCTTTAGAGCATACACTGTCTGGGATATTATTGCAGAAAAATAATAAGGGAGAAGAAGTACCAATTTCTTTCATGAGCATACCCTTGAAAAAGCATGAGCTAAATTATCCTATGGTGGAGAAGCAAGCATATGTAGTAGTTAAAGCTATGAAACATTTCAGATTTTATATCTTGCACTCGCACTCTACTATGTATGTACCCTCTTCTGCAGTCAAAGATGTCCTGACTCAACAAGATACAGGCATGAAAAATAGAGCTACTTGGGTGGCAAGAATCCAAGAGTTGATTTGAATATCAGACCGACTAAGTTAGTTCAAGGGTAAGGTTTATGAAAACTGATGGCTCACAGTGTACCTGAAGATGATGTTCCTCTCACTCTGTTTGTTGGCTTAAGAGACTCATGGTTTTTAGATGTGGCCTTTTATCTAACATATGGAGATTGTCTAGAGCATCTGATCCCTAAGGAGAAAAGAAACCTCTAACTCAAGGCAAAAAAGTATGTTATTATGGATGATATCTTATATAAGAAAGGAATTGATGGGTCTTTCTTAAGGTGCATTGACAAAGAACAACAAGAGAAGTTGCGTATGAAGTTTCATAATGAGGCCTATGGTGGTCATCTCTCGTCAACTATTGCTGATTTCAAAATCTTAAGAATTTTTTATTATTGGCTAGGGATGTTTGCAGATGCATACAAATGGGTCGCTGGCTATGAAAAGTGCAAACTTTTTCGTGGAAAACCACAATTGGCAGCTCTCCTTCTGAGGCCAGTAGTCATTGAAGAGCCCTTCAAATAGTGGGGACTAGATTTCATCAGTCCAATCAATCCTCCTTCCAGTGCAAGGCATACACACATCCTGACTGCTATGGATTATTTCACTAAATGGGTCGAAGCAGTTCAAGTCAGGAAGATGACATCAGAGGTAGTGTGTGATTTCCTAAATTTTTTTATTTTGGTCAGGTTTGGCATTCCTCAGAAATTAGTCACAAACAATGCTACCAATTTATCCTCTTGAGAAATAAAGTTATTTTTCTATGATAATAGCATCCACCTTTCACATGCATCTGACTATTACCTGCAAGGAACCGGTCAGGCAGAATTGAGCAACAAAAGCCTGATATCAACCATGAAGAAATTGGTGAATGATAATGCCAGAGACTGGCATAAGAGGTTGTATGAGGCTCTCTGGATAGATCGTACCTCTCCTAAGAGGGCGATTGGAATGAATCCATTTGAGTTAGTATATGGTGTTGAAGCCCAATTGTCTTTACCTTTAGAACTGGCGGTGACAAAATTGTAGAAATTAATTGAAGGACAAATTTTCCAGGATGGTCTAGAAAAAAGGATTATGTATCTCAATAAGATCCAGGAAGAAAGAGAGGAGATGGTGGACCGTATAGGATTGCATCAGGATAGGGTAAAGAAATTTTTTGATAGGCAGTCTAGACCAAGAAATTTCATGAAAGGAGATCAAATTTTTCTCTGGGATAAGAGGAGAGAACCTAAAGGTGCTCACAGTAAATTTGAGTCATTATAGAAGGGGCCCTTTATCATCAACAAATCCATGGGAAGTAACTCATTTTTTCTTGAGCGTCAGGATGGCACTGTTCTACCATTGACCTTTAATGGTCAAGATCTAAAGCTGTACCAAATATAATTATATTTTTCTTGCCTCATTGTATATTTTCCATCTTTTGGCTTGTTTTCCCTATTGTGTTTTTCTTTCTTTTCCTTCCTGCTTTTTGTTTTGTCCCATTTTTGTTTTGGGGTCTATCTTTTCCGATTGACTCCCTGGTCTACAAAACCAAAGCTACTAAGTTCATCCTACATCCTCAAGATTCCTTGTCCCCATTTGGAGCCATTTTTACCCCTGATTTTTGACTCATACCCTGCATTTTATCGTTACCTAAAATTAGGAGTTTTTTGTCCTAGAAGTAAAAAGTCTGCAAATATTTTTCAGCCTGGTTTGCATTTGCCCCTTGTCAGTTGAACTTGAATCTTGAACTTGTCTAGTTAAAGGTTCAAGGTTTAATGTCACCTTGCGGTGTGTTTCATTTTGCTTTACTTTTATGTAAAATTATGAGCGGCAGGGTTTGCAAAATCCACTCTCCCGTTGAACATTGAATCTTGAACTTGTCTAGTTCAAGGTTGAAGGTTCAATTGCGGGCTTCATCTTGCAAAAGGTGTAGTAAAGTCTAAGTTTCCACCACTCACATGATTTTATAAACACACCAAAGGGAAGTAATGTTTTATTACCCATTGAACTTAATTTGTGAACTAAAGCTATATCAAGGTTCGCGGTTCAACCGAAGCATGCATGTTGAATAGGCGAAAAGACATCGGTGACATGAGAAAAGAAACAACTGGTGGGTGATGATTTTATCTGCATGTGTTTGGGATATAATAATAATTAGATGTGACACTTATATGTCTTTTCAATCATTTAAGGGGTACAATACATAATGATCACATCAGGTGAAAACTCTTGTCGCATTCAATTACTGGCAGGACTGGATGTATTTCTTTATCTAGATAATATTGGGTGGGCAAAAACTCATTGATTGGGAAGATTGTATTGCTGATGAACTTCATCATCAACTGGAAAATTATTTAGAAAAGTCCAGTGGTTTCTATATGTCTTCTTATCTATTTTATACACTAGCTTGTATTAGAAAGTGGGATGGATTATATCATGAGTTACCTGTTCCTAATATGAAGGTGTATGACTATTATCCCCATTTGCAGAAAGAATTCCATGTTGAAAGTTTTATGAAAGTAAATGGTGTTTTTCTGGGAAGGTTAATCTTTGAACTATAGGGGAATATTGAGCAGAGAATGTCAGAGGAGGCTAAGAAGTTTGTCAATGTCTTTGGAAGTTTGTTTATACAATTCAATAGGTTTACTTACATTAGATTTGGTGGGTTTGAAGGAGAGACTTTCAAATTGCCCAGATATGCTCTATATTTGCATGTTGTAACTGAAGTTGGGCGCCAGTTGGCCCATGTGCACAAAGACCTTAAAGACAGAAAGGGAAGGGACAAATCTAGTTTTCCTATAGAGCTAGGTTTTTATTCATGTAAGAATTCTTCTGATGCTCTTAATTTAGAGCAAGAATTGAACAAGTTGAAACTAAAAAATTTCAAGGCTAGGAGAGATTTTGACATCAGGGCATATGCTGCATGAAATTTTAGTTTATCTTCTGAATTTCACCATGTCCCTAAAATGGAAGACTTCTGGGAAAATTGTGCAAATGATTTTGAGGTCAGAAGGAGATTATGGTGTAGATTTACATTTGTCCAAATAGTTAACTTGCAAACATGCATTGATGCTAATGGAATAGAAGAGGGGGAAGATGAAGATATAATTGATGAACAGTCTAAAGAGAAGGTTTAGGGGTTGCCACTTCCTAAAATTGACTAGAATATAGAGGAAAGGGAGAGTATCCACATTAAGACTCTCAGTGTTATAAAAAGAACTGAAAGATGGATTGCCAGCAAAAGACCACCTCCTCACAGAAGACATAATACTAGAGGATCAAATCTTAAAGCTCATGATGAAAATGCTATACCATGTTCTAATGAAAATTTTTCTGTTGCAGGTCCTTCTAAGTCTAAAAATACAAAGGCTGCTGAATCTAAAGTTAAAAAGAAGAGGTCTCCTTGTCCTGTTCCACCCAAGATGACTTCCAAAAGAAAGGCTCTCAAAGGAGAAGTCAAGCCAGTCTGAGAAAAGGAAGTGATCAATCTTGAGGAGATAGATACTGTAATGGCAGATAAGGACTCACAAGGCTCTATATCAGAAGAAGCTGCTTCAGGAGGGGATAATTAGAAAGGAGTCAAGGATTCTACAATTTCTATGCCCACTAGTCCATCACAAGAACTGGCAGATTCTCAACAATCACCAGTTCCCACTTTGAAATGGTTGGATATGTCCATTAGTAGAAAAAGGAATGTCCTATCAATAACACTACCTATTGATGACAAGGTAAGAAAATGTCTAGGTTCTTCAGAAAAACCAAAAAGGATCAAGCTAGAATCCAGGGTGGACATTGATGAAAAAATAAGGCACTGGTATGCAGAGCGTGCAGTTCCCAAGAATGATAAGGAACTCTTTGAAGCTACTACGGATGAATTCATGGTCAATTAAATAGATCTTGGATATGCAACCAGAGTGGCTGATGTGAAACACTTGGAGAAATCTATAAAAAAGATCATAAACAGGTCTTTTAAAGATGAAAAAGATAAGAATGAGATGAAAGTGACAATAAAAAAGATGGCTGAATTCATTCAAGAAGTTCAGGATCCTAATCCAATCCCTTTGACTATAGATTCATAGTCATTTGATCCATGTTCAACATAGGTTAGGAAAACCCTAGATCAAAATTAGAAGAATAAATTGATTGCGAATGCCTACACTAAATGTATCCAAGCCATGATACAAAAGGGAAGCAATTATATCAATTAGCTAATTAAGACTCACAGAATTGTTAGCTTAATTGTTGCAAAAATTTTGGTGGAATTAGCAGAGTGGGAAAAAGAAAATAAGAAATGGCTAAAAGTAACCAATCAGCTCTATGAGATAGAGAAATATGGAATGAGCAAATTTCTGATTGAGAAACCTGTTCCAGGATTGGATAAAGATACTCTTTACGTCTCCATCAAGAGTATAGAATGGATGAATTCTATTATTAAATCTGTTCATGATAGGACCACCTATCTATTGAGTAAATAAAAAAGGTTGATGGAAACTATGCAAAAAGACCTCAAATGTTTGAATGTTTCACTCATAAAAGACGAAAATCAAAGTGTCAAAGGAGAAGATGAGTTACTACTAGAATTTGAGTGTGAAATTGCCGCCATCAGAGACACTAAAGATGTTACCTTAGACAACTTCATAGCCCTTGCCAATATGGAAGTGATGTTGGTGGTATGTAGCAATCACCTTGAGGCACATATACAAAAAATCACCCAGGTCCGCAAAGACAAGAAGTTTCTGAAGCAGAGGGTAATTCACATTACCTTGCCACATCAAGCCATGATCAACAGCGTTGCAAAGGTGCACAAAGAATGGAGGAATTCCCGCATTGTTGATACCTCACATGACCATTCAAAGGGATCCAGCGTGTCCACCAATCCATGATCATGCTTTGCAGATCACAGAGTAGTGGTAGTTTTTCCTAGTTTATGTTTACTTTGAAGTTGGGCAGTTTTTGGAAAACCAGTTATACTGAATCCCATAGAGTGTATCTCGGGATGTCAGTTCCTATTTTCTAAGAATGATGGCTATTTATAGCCAGGATAATATGTATTTGAATGATGGTAATTTTGGTTAATCTAGGCCTAAGATTTAATAGTTTTTAGTATCTTTCAGTTAGTTGGTTAGTCGGGATGGAAACTTGGAAGTATATTTTTGATATGAATAGAACATAAATTTATGCTTTGTGAATCTGTTGGTTTATATTAGCATATTGATCTCTGTTGGGATATTTCTTGATTATCAGAAATTTGTTTTCAAGTGGATTTTTCTGTAGTGTGTTTAGTATAGTTTGTTTTTAGAAACTAGTTTATAAAATTGAAGTCTGTAAGCTTCATTTGGTATTGAAATATCCATCTTTCATTCAATTTTCCTGACATGTTGATGTATGGAATACTACAAAAACCTTATTCGCTTTCTGGTTAAAAGTGCATGTGTTTGCGAAAGTAATGTATGATCATCAAGATTCATTGAAAATCAAATAGGGAGCTGTACCTTAATTTAGAGAATTATAAGTTTAAATATTATAATTCAACTGTTAGTTTGAAGATTGTTGTTTTTCATGGGCTTAGAGCAAGTGATTAATAATTTATAGAAAGACAAATCTGTATGCTAACACTAACGTAGATTGTTTTGCACATCCATATACATAACCAACATCCAATAAGGAGTGCAAGGTTGAGCATCTTCACCATATAGCTGCAAAAATCAATTCTATAAAGTTGCCCATCCCTATGAGTTAGAGTTGTCTTATCTTTATTCAAATGTACAGGGCTAAAAAGTGAGACCTCGCCTCTATATACATCATGATGCCTTTCAAATTATTTGACTATCTCTATATCATCTGGTGGAATTTTTTGTTGTTGTCCAACATAAAAGTATCTTCAATGTTTGTCTTGTAGATATGAGCTAACCTCCTTCCATCATGGGATAAAATTTGTTAAGTTTTAGGGTTATACCTACTGGATAATGTTTTTATCAAATCCACATTGATAAAAACATTTGCTACCATGCATATACCAAGATTTTATTCTCATATATTCCTAACTGGAAATTCAACCTTCTTATTATAGCATTTTATCCATAGGTCAAACCCAGTTGGCTCAATGATGGGATCCTTGCAGTAGGAATTTAAATTTGTTAGAGTATTATTACCTTACGCTTATTAATTAAATCATATTGATTTAATTATATAAGTTCCTATTACTCTAGTTGCTTAAGCTTCACTTAGGTGCATTATTAATTAATTCTTAATTAATAATGTGTAGCCTAGTTTTCTCCTTTAGGGTTTCTATCTCATCTTTTATAAGGTTGAGCTTTGTACTTTTTCTTTAATTCAGATGATATTTTTTCTCTCACATTTTGAGTAACTTCTGAGTTCTGCTTTTTCCATTTGGTTGCCCCATTCTTTGTGACAGGTTGATTGCATGCAGTTGGATCTTGGAGTTGAATTTGATATTTCATCAGTTTCTACATGGTATCAGAGCCTTGCTGCTGCTGCTTGTTCAAATTTTTTTGGAGCTGTGGATCAAGCCCTCTCTTTCTGGGGTTTTTTGGTGTTTTCTATATTGGATCTGGAGGGTTACAATTTTTCAGAGTCATTTGAGCCAAAATGGACTTCGACATTGTGTTCAGAAGGCCCAGGAGAGTCGAAAAACATATAAAGTTTAACTATTTTGGCCTCTGTGACCATAGGCAAAAATTTCTGGCCTATTAGGGTCGTATGGGCTCAAAAATTGAGAAAAAACTCAAAAAAAAATTAAAAAAGGTGTTTTTTGGTGTGTTTTCGGGCGCTGCCAGCGTGCCACCCATGCGCCGCTTGCGCGCCGCCCAATGGCCACCGCGCAGCCACCCGGGCCTGCCGCCGCCCACTGGCCTCTCGGCTGCCGCCCATGCCCGGCCCACCCGCTGCCAGCTCCCCGCCCGACCGCCTCTGCCTCCAGCATCACCGCCTACCCTGCAGAGTGCTGACGTCACTTGTGACGTCAACTGCCGAAAATTTTTTTTGGCACATTTTTTTTTAAATTTTTCGGTCACCTACAATTTTTCGGCGGTTGGAAAAAAAATTTCCAGCATACTTGACGGCCGTCAATTTTAACCCACTAAATAGGTGACGGGCGTTTGGCCGTCAAATTTATGCTCATGACTAGTTTTTTCCAGTGAGTAGGTTTTTGGAGGTACCTGTGGTTTTTTGCCCATATCTTCGGCATACGGTGTCCTTTTTCAAAAAACAAAATTTCGTCAGAAAGGTGTTTCCGAGATGAACGCAATGATGCTAGTTTTGTTTGCTGATTTTACTATTTGAGTTCCTATTTTCAGTGTTGAAGTTGAGGCTTTGTTTTCCTTCCACTCTGCATCCGGTGTTCAGGTTTTTCTCTCATTTTTTCTGTGCTTTGAGTAGTTGATTATTTGTGGTGCACAGGGGATAGGATTATACATTGTGGGGGGGTGCATTTTAATTTTTGCAATTTCCTTTAGAAAGACCCTTCTACTTCTGTCTTATTCTTCTTCCAATGTTGGACCCCTTTGTGGCCCGACTGACACCTCACAACTACCACACATGGAAGCCACACATGACCAGACTCCTTATGTCACGAGGTTTATGGTCCTGCATGGATGCGGCTCAACCAGTCCTTCAGAGGCCTTATGAGGCACTTATGCACAGAAATAAGATGGATGAGGCAATGGGCCTCATTGCCATGAACATTTCAGATGGGTTGTTGTTCCACCTAGATGGTCTGACTACACCCAGGGATATGTGGGACAAGTTCTCCACCTTTTTTGGCACCATGGATCAGTTCAGGATTCTCCAGATAGATGTAGAGTTCACCTCCTTGGCACCTGACTCATTCACCAACATTGAGGACTTCCTGATGAAGTTCAAGTCTCTTCGATCTATTCTTCAGGTTGCTGGAAAGACGAAGTCAGATGATGAGTGTATCTTCCTGATACTCTCCAAGCTTCGTGGTCCTTATCAGATTTTCACTTCTACCTTCTACTCCACTATGGATGCACTGGGTGCACGACATGTTATGCCCTCTTTTGAGACCTTCTGTGACAGGTTAACTCATGAGCATTCCAAGCTCAATCAGATGGATTCTCTTACAGGTTCACAGTCACAAGCATTACTTGCCAAGTCATCTCAGGATACACAGAAGCCGAAGCTGAAGCAGATATCTGATTCACCTTGTCAACACTCTTCTGGCCCACCATCTTCTTCTAAGAAGGAGAAACAGAAGACTCAGAACCCCACTTGTTTGTATTGTCAGAAGGGGCCCCATGATGAGTCCCAGTGTTTTTAGAAGAGATTTGATGGCTATGAGAAACAGATTACAGATTTGCAAGCTCTCCTTCAGAAGAGCACTATTTCCTCTCCATCCTCTTCCACCTCACAGGGGTCTGCTTTTCAGTCTTCTACCTCTTCTTCAACATCTAGACAGGATTTTGGACAGGGTCATGCATTACGGGCATCTGTTGCATCCCCTTCACAGGTCCCTTGGATACTGGATTCAGGTGCTTCTCACCATATGGAATCTTCTCAAGATTTGTTCTCTTCTTTTGAGACTTCTCCTATTCCTCATATTCTCATGGGGAATAACACTGTACAGACAGTCTGTGGGATAGGTTTGGTCAGCATTCAGGATGGCACATTCAATGAT